>WWET01006289.1:8857-35746 GCA_011038615.1 Limnodynastes dumerilii
CTGCTGACAGGACCAGCGGCAGCGAGAGATCGTGGCGGGAAGCGCCTCTCTGGCATGACACCCTCCTGCCACGCTTACCCCACTTACCGGGTTCCGCAGGCCCTGCTAGTGTCTGATTGTAGATCTTAGACACTAGATAGACTCAAGAGACTGATATTTACATAGATGGAGGCTCCAGAGCTATGTAGGCAGGCTGCAGCGGCAGTCTACAGTGACATGGTGAGTATTATTTGCAGGGTGGTTCCGGACACCCTAACACCAGCCCTGTGTGTACAATAAGCAAAGTATTCTCTCTGCATGCAAACAATAAAATTAATTTGCCTCCCCCTGAAATTCAACGTGGATTTTCCCAGGTGTAATGTTCCACCCGTTCCTCTTATTTTCAAACCTGGATCTAGTCCATAGTTATTAAGGACCTGATTCAGATATTGAAAATAAGAGAGAAAAGTTACTCCTGGGCTAATGCTGATTTCAGAGGAGTAAAATTTTATCTGTTGCAAACAGTATTAGAGTTGAGAGGTGATGTTTCTCAGCCCAAGTCTAATAAGCAGTGTCAAAGTAAAGCTGGTCAGTATCTCAGGGTTGCTGGAGGGAAGCCATAGATGCATGCAGGGGGTGGGGCTTAAAGGTGCAATTTATGCAAATCGTGTCATTAAGCCCCACCCCTTGACTATCAATTACTCCTTTCGGGGTTTCATAGGGATGGGAGTGGGTCTTGACGCAATTTGCCTAGTGTTGCCAGGCAAGGGGGCAGGACTTGAGGCCGTGGTTTCATGGAAACCACGAGCCTTAAGTCCCTTGTGGGAGATTTGCCAGCTCTCCCAGGACACTGGGAGAACTGACTGCATTTCGGGAGTCTCCCGGACATACCAGGAGAGTCGGCAACTATGCAGTATCTGTGTGCAGTAAACAAAAGCAAGGATATATCCCTGCATGCAAAAAATACAATTAACTTGACTCCCCCTGAAATCAGCATGGTTTTGTCCAGGAGTAACTTTCCTCTCTTATTTTCAAACTCTGAATCAGGTCCTAAGTCTTCTTTCAGAATAACATTGAAAATGGCTGCCATTCATCAAATGTATCCATTGGTGGTAGTTATAAGCTTGTAATTTATGTAAGAATATTACATGAGAATCATCATTTACATTTTTATTTTATTTATATTTTTAATACAAGAATTATTTTGGAGACGTAATTAAGAAAAATTATGTATATGACAGCTTTTCTCACATATCAAATAATATGCTAAATAAAATGTCCATTTTTTTTCCAACATAAACATAATTATTTCCTTGTTTCCCTGCCTGGTTCACTATTGTGAGATATATTCCTCTTATCTGACCCCAGGAAGAGGGAGGGTTTGAAATTTGTTAAAACAAAAGACATTGGATTGGAGACAGACAGACTTTCCAGGACTGGAACAGTAGGAGAGAGAAACATTTATTTGGAGACTCTGAACAAACTAGCGTCAAATAAAAATGATCTCCATCTAATTTCACGCTGAAATTAAATCAAATAATTTAATGCCCATTGGGAAATTTATTTTTCCATAAAGCCTATTTTTAAGATACTTGGATTTTTTTGTATCCGGTGAGCTGTCAGAATGCATACTTGAACAGCATTGTAAAATTCTGATAAACGAGGATGTGTCTTCTGAATCTGATGCTTGCATTGTGGATCCTGGAATAAGATGAGTGACGATTACTGAGCTGACTTCTGAGTTGAAGAGGGAAATCACTGCAGCACAGCAGTCCACATAGCACAATCCCCTGCAACTGATACAAGGTAAATAGATTTTTGTACATTTATTCAGAAGTATCTAAATTAATCTAAACAAAGTTTTAGCTCTTGTCTGGCAGTTATACCAGTACTTTATATATTGTTCTAGGATGTACAAGTATTCTTGAAATCATTTTGGATAGTGTATGTTTAAGTGTTATGTTAAGTGGCTTACGCTCTTTATGGTTTTACATCTGCCTTATTTTAAATCTTACTTTAAATTGTAATACTCTTACATGAAATGTTAATATACAAACTATCTAATCCAGAGGTTCTCAACCAGTGGTACGTCTACTGGAGAGGGAGTTGCTGCCGAGAAATGGCTGTTTTAGAAGTAGAGACAACCGAAAGCTAATTTTCAGTCATTTTAGAATTTTTTTTTCCGAATGGGTAAGTATGCTGATCGGCCTACTTACCCATTCATTTTCGCAAATGCCGAGGCAGACCCGTCAAACCTATCGCACTTGCTGTACCAACTGGACATCAGGGGTGAGTAATACTCTCCAGGGACTTTTAGGGTTAGGCTGCGGGGAAGGAAGGGTTAGGGTAATGAAAGGGGAGGGTTAGGGTAAAAGTTATGGAAGGGAAGGGTTAGGGTTAAAGTTATGGAAGGGGAGGGGAGATTAGGGTCATGCAAGGACAGTCTTAAGGTCATGCTGCAGGGAGGGGAGACTTAGGGTCAGGCTGCAGAGAGGGGAGTCTTAGGGTTAGGCTACAGGGAGGGGAATCTTAGGGTTAGGCTGCGAGGATGGGAATCTTAGGGTCAGGCTGCGGGGAAGGGAGTCTTAGGGTCAGTTTGCAGGGAAGGAAGAGTTAGGGTAATGGAAGGGGAGGGTTAAGGTAAGGATTAGGGTAATGGTTGGGGTTAAGTTTAGACTTACCAGTCGCAGCACCGTCTTCGATGTTCCGGGGATTGATTGCTTTGCCTTTGTGAGTTCAGAACTGGCTGGGAGAGAACAGCACTTTCGAAAAAGGGCCATTCGCAGCAGCGACCCACAACCCTTGTACTGCCGGTGGCACGCAAACCATGGTGTGGTGGTATGTGGGACTAGTGGTCTGAGTTAAATGGAGTTTCACTATCCAGAAGTATCTATATAGTAACAATGATGGAAAGGAGAGAACATGGGTCTGAGAAAATAATATAGCTAAGTAGTTGATGTGCTAAAAACAGAATCATAGCAGGGTGGAAAGAGGGATGTACAGTAGGTGAAGAAAGGAATTATGGGGAGGATAATGAGAATAGCTTGGGCATGGTCAGTGGTACTTGACCTGATTCTATAGTGGTTTACTAGTACTACCCTAAAAAAGGTTGAGAACCCTGATCTAATCCTGATAATAAGACATTTTCAATTATAAAACAGTTTACTAAAGATGCTTACATTTCCATGTGCAATATTAATTGTGCTACATTTTCATGCAAGATCAAAACTTTCTTAAAGCTGGCAACACACTATAAGGTATATTTGTGGTGATCAGCTGATTAGCGGCTGACCGGCCAATTTATTGTACAGTGTATGGCATGGCTTATTTGTTGGAGTGCAGACAAAGCGGTCCAGAGATGTACTGGCCTTATAATCGAATTGTTTAGTCCACTGGGTCTATATTATGTGGAGCAGAGCAGTGCGGCGACAGCCCCAATTATTGTCCAGATTGTGTTGACTCTGGGATGTCTCTTGCGATCATAGCATGATCTCTGTCACCGGTGACATTGCATAGTGTTACCAGCTTTAGACCTATTGAGGCCCTACGCAAAATACTAGTTTAGGCCCTTTCTATATAGTGTAACGTAGACATGAGCAACCTGCAGTCCTCCAACTGTTGTGATACTACATATCCCAGCATGCTCCAACCACATTGACATGGCTAATACCTGTCTACACAACACTTGAGGCCAGATTTACTAAGCTGCAGGTTTGGAGAAGTGGCGATGTTGCCCATAGCAACCAATCAGATTCTAGCTCTCACTTTCCTATAGTAGAGTATTTCCTGTCCTATACTAGAAAATGTCAGCTAGAATCTGATTGGTTGCTATGGGCAACATCTCCACTTTTCCAAACCCGCAGCTTAGTAAATCTGGCCCTTGGATTTCCAAAAGTGGCTTAATGTATAACAAGGATCTGTATCAGACACATTTATCGGAACCATCTGGAATAATGTTTCTCTAATATAATAGCATGCTCAGAAGTATTATATGTTGCCATGTGGTTTATATCTAGATTTTTGTTAACTTGTACACCTATATGGGATGGATTATATCTATTATTGTAGGTATCAAATTTAGCTTTTCCCAAAGAAATGTTTTAATATCAGATTTTTAGGAAATTCTGCAAATAAATTGTGAATTTGTGATGTAGATTTGCATATGCTGATAGAAACTACCATTTAACAATCAGGAAATCTTATCATGGATACACACTAGAGGGACATCTGACGATTATCTTGCCGATCACACAATAATCGCTTACCCTCCAACACTCTTTATAGAAAATTGGTACACATGGTATACCCGGGGGGCGTGTCTGTGAAGGGGGTGTGGTTTGTCCTGTAAATGGGCGTGGCTTAAATCTGCTCTCATTTTCATGTATGATAAGGTATAAAATCTCATTTTACACCTTATCATATGAGCTAAGAACTAACAGCAGGGTGTCTTATCGCTTTAGCAGAGCTGTAAGAGCCTGTCCCCTCAGCTCTGCTATAGCCAAAAGTGGCTTAATGTATAACCAGGACACAATCAGACACAATTATTGGATCCATCTGGAATAATGTTTCTGTAATATAATAGCATGCTCAGAAGTATTATATGTTGCCATGTGGTTTATATCTAGTTTTTTGTTAACTTGTACACCTATATGGGATGGATTATATCTGTTATTGTAGGTATCAAATTTAGCTTTTCCCAAAGAAATGTTTTAATATGTCAGATTTTTAGTAAATTCTGCAAATAAATTGTGAATTTGTGATGTAGATATGCATATACTGATAGAAACTAACATTCAACAATCAGGAAATCTTAAGATGGATACACACTAGAGGGACATCTGACAATTATCTTGCCGATCACACAATAATCGCTTACCCTCCAACATTCTTTATAGAAAATTGGTACACATGGTATACCTGGGGGGCGTGTCTGGGAAGGGGGTGTGGTTTGTCCTGTAAATGGGCGTGGCTTTAATCTGCTCTCATTTTCATGTATGATAAGGTATAAAATCTCATTTTACACCTTATCATATGAGCTATGATAAGGTATAAAATCTCATTTTACACCTTATCATATGAGCTAAGAACTAACAGCAGGGTGTCTTATCGCTTTAGCAGAGCTGTAAGAGCCTGTCCCCTCAGCTCTGCTATAGGTGCTACAGTACAGGAAGGCGAGTATAGGAGGGAGGGAACTGCTGGGTCAGAATCCGGTACAGGAGCCCTTTTAGCTGGTACAGACCATTAAAAACTGGTACTGTACCTGCTAAATAGGTACAGTTGGAGGATAAGTAATCATCAGATAGCTCAGACATCTTCCCAGTGTGTACTGTCCAATGATGTTGCAGGATGGTAATAAACTGCATTGGATAAAGTTAAATAGTTTTTGGGAACTTCTAATTTTTCCGATCAGCGATGTCCTGATGTCTGGTGAAATCTTCAGTGTGTGTATGCTGTCCAGACCCATTTCCATTCAGTACTTTCAGTAGTCCCGCCTTTATGGGCGTGCATACAGTATCAGTGCAGCAGTGGTTTATGGGAGCAGTTTCTAACAGACCCAGCAGTAGTGTGTACATGAGTATGTTTCCCTAGTTGCAACTTTAAATTGTGACTTATAATTGTTACAATATCGGATCATTAGTGCCAGTGCCAGTGTGTGCCCAGCTTAACTCCTCCCTCTGTTTTGAAAATCTCTTATACGCTATAAATTGTAGATGTTGTATGTTATGTTTGGTTCTAAGGTAATCTTGGAGGAGGTTATTTTTTTTATTTTTTATTAGTGTATGTCATAAATTATTAATTGTGCAGTTCCTCAGTATTTTAGAATTTTTCAGGTTTCTTTCATAAGTTGTCTTTGTTTTGATTGTCTGTTGTTATCTAAGTTGCTTATCTTGCATAGTTGCATATCCTCCCAATTGTATCTGTCCGTTTATTAAGCTAGTTTGAAAAGCCATAAAATATAAGGAACATTTCCCTTGGTTTTTATTGGCTATCGCTGTTGTTGCAGCTGGATTCTAAAAGCTTTCCATGTCAGAGTTTAGCATGTTGACGCTTTGCACCTTGGGGATTGAACCAAATACAGTACTTCCTCACTAGCATGTATTTTCCTTTATTTGCTACTAAAGTATATAGTAACAAAATTTCAGTACTGAGTCACAAAAAATTAGACATGGCCTCTGTCATAACTAAGTCTTGTTAAAATTCCTTAATATGAAATGAAAATCCTGTCCTACATTTATTTAAACAAAATAAAAAATGAAAGTCTCAATCATCAAATTATATTGACTGCACACTATACTATACTGCAATATATAGCACTGACAGGTAGTTAACCTATGGAACTTGCTTAAGACAAATTATTAAAGTAAGCATTTGAATTGTGCATTGATTATAGAGATAATTTGTATTACTGCAAAAATTTACAACAGTTTATTAAACTGCTATTTAAGCAGTTGTAATGTATCCTAACTATACTTTTACAATTTGATTACCGGTAATAGCAAGCCATTAATAACAACAATTTCTTGTGAAGGGTCACAAAGTTATAGTAAAACATCTTAAGTTAAGTGTAAAAAATTCTGATGTGTTTTTTTTATGTAGCTGCTTGGTTTATGGTGTTTTTGTAATGTTCTTGTTGTTTTTGTTAAAGTTGTTGCATTTCCTTCTTCTATTTTTGTAAGTATGAACTAAAACACAGAATTGACATTAAAGTAAGTCAGAAAGAACTAGAATTTGGTATGTTACAATTACTTTCTTTCACATCCACTGGAAATTTCATTGTTTCTTCCCTCCAGTTTTGAAAAGGTTATACAATGTTTCACGAAGAGAAGAAGGAAGGAAGTCCCAGATTCGGGAAGCTGCATTTTCCTGTGGGCCTCTGGATTAATTCTCCAAAGAAGCACTTTGCCAAGCTAGGCAGACGCTGGCCGAGTGTCGGCTCCATCAAGTAAGATTCCACCTCATTTCCTCTTTCGTCTGTTTCATATGTGTTACATTGTAAGACGTCGTGCAGACTATCAGTTCCTGTCCATTACTAATACGGCTTTAACCTCTATGAAAAGTCTGACAAAAATAAACATAATGGGGTAGATCCAGAACTCCGCTTGCAATCCGTTTCCTAGCGTAGCGTATTTACGCGTGCGTACCTTCTATACACTCCCCTTGGCACACCCCTTGAATGTACGTACTTTGACCGAGTTCCGCTTTCCAATCCCTACCTTAACTTTTGGCCACGTAATCGCTGTTGTCCGCACATGTACAGATGGTCAACACGGACTCACGCAGTTAAGCATGCCCATACTGTACACTTTAAATGAAAACCCCCGCCTACATTGCATATTTTAGACGTACTTTTGGGACACGTAAAATTGGTACGCCTACACATATGAATTTATGCAGCAAATATGTGAATGACCCATACACTCAGAGTTACGTTACGTTACGTAGCGTATTATGTGTCGTGTGCATGCACAGTACATACAAAATCACGATTTTACGTGTCCCCAGGTGTAAATTCGCACAGAAGCGTTGTTCTGGATCTGCCCCAATTATATTAAATTATATATCAAGAAAAAAATGCACAAAAGTGCAGTCACAGCGAGAGAGATACAATTTACAAAAAATATTAAATTCAACGAAGCGGCAACCAAGCGGAAATTAGAGAATAATTAATATTTTAATACAGAATAAACAAACAATTAAATAAAATAAAAAGCAGCAAAAATACAATTTAAAAGACTGAGTGTTAATACTTCAGATACACGTGTATCAAGATAATGATAGCTGAAGGGCAATAGGGTATACGGCTGGTGCTTCTTTTAAATATAGGTTGCAAAGAAGCATTCCCACGTGAGAATAGATTCGGTTGATTGTCAAATAAATTCTTATAAGACAATTGCAATATCGGAGATTAGGTAGCGATCAGTTCACAGTGAAACACATGTAAGTCTCCACATAAGCAACATACCAAAAAAAGAATTAAATAAAACAAAAAAACAAAACTGGTAAGTTAATTGGCGGCCGACTAAATTAACCCTAATATATGCGTTAGGGACCTTAGTTTGTAGCTTCTTTAGGGGCAGGGACTGATGTGAATGTCTGAATGTTCTCTGAAAAACACTGCAGACAATTTTGTGGCGCTATATAAAGAAGCATCAATTATAATAGGTATAAAGGGCATTATTATGGGGCTTATACTGTATTTAGCAAACATACATTTATTTATTTATGTATTTATTTATTAACAGGTGTTTATATAGCGCCAACAGTTTATGTAGAACTTTACAATTTTAACAATCAGTATAAAAAGACTGGGTAACGTGGCAGATAATAATTATATCAATAATCTGAGTTTTTAGCATTCATTTTACTAGGGTTTCTATGCTTAGGACAAACAGTGTACACAACAACAGAAGTCTGGATCCAGTATAGTGCTATTGTGTTACTTTGTGATACATTATCCATGGTAAATGCACAAAATCGACCAATAACTTACAGAAAAGTGGATATATAAACAATGGTTTTCAGCTTCAGACCAATTTATATTTTCTTTAATATATACTTTGGAGCATAGTAATACAGCGGAAATGTTCATTCGGTCCCTATACAAATGCGCTATCCGCAGATGTGACCATAGACATCTATAGCAAGCGCCATCTAGAGGTGAACTTAGCTTGTTACTTAAATTTCTGAAAGCCTTATATTTCCAAATAGGGTTCTGCCCTCTATCACCATTAGAAAATATGGGGAGGGAAGAAACAGCAGAGGAGGGGTACACTTCCTTTGCATTTTATTTGTACTTAAAAGACTTGTTGCTGTAGTATGTATGAACACATTGGACATGATCTAGACTTAAGGTCGTGTTCCTAAGTTATACACTACTAAGTATAATGCCCTCCCCCTGGCACTTCCCTCTCACATATGTAACTTACCTGATTTACCTGTTCGGAAGCCTACCTTAACTTTTCCTTGTGCCTTGTCGTACGTAAGTCCCCAACTCAGCCCATACTATACAACCTAAATGCCTCCCTCCATCCACAATGCATATATTGGGTTTGCGTAGGGATGTCACACCCTATCGTATGGAGTTACATACAAGTAACATACGATTAGAGTTACGATGAGTAACATCTGCCTCGCACATGCCCAGTGCGTCCCCACAGCCAGATTTACACATGCTGCGTGCCTAAATTGTCTGTCATTATTAAGTCTGGATTGGGCGCTTTGTCTATAAAAGGGATTCTCAACCTTTTTTTTCTATTATGAGTACCAGTTACCCACTAACCAAACAGGTCAAGCACCACTTTGTAGTCTCATTCTATCCCCATTTCTTTCTCTATCCCTCCACTATGGTCAGGTCACTAGCACTTTACCCATTACTGGCCATTAGCCCTTGGCTACTCAGATCTTTGCATGATAATGTCACACATATTTAGATACATACCCACTCCTTTTAGTAGAATTTGTTGTAAAATATATATTTTTTTATGATCTTTTGATCCTTTTTTGCATTTTTTTTTATTTAATATAGCTTCTGCAATCTTTGTATCACTCCTGATCAAAATAGTAAATACATCATAATGCTGCTACCTCCTAATAGCCCTGAACCTGATCCAGGTTCAGAGTTTCTAAAGTCCGAACACAAGAGGCTAGTGCACTCCTATGATACGTGCGGAATTTAGGTGGCTTCCATTTTCATAACGCTACCTTAACTTTTCCGCAAGCACAGGAGTATGGAAGTGCCAAACCCAGCTCACACAGTACAATTTAAATGCCTTACCCGCCCACACTGCGTATAATCTAATGTATGGAGGACTATCATGCCCCAACATATGGAACTATGAACGTACAGAAACCAAATGTACATTCAGAGTTCCGATGCGTAACATCTGGTGCTTGTTTGCATAGCTTGACTTATGCATTCAGCTTGCGTAAATTGTCTGTTGATATTAAGTCTGGATCCCTCCCCCTGTGTTTAAGTACCTCTAGTTGCGAAGCTCTGGTCTACGGTATAAGATATTATATAGTAATATGTGCTCTGTAGTGCTAATAATATGCAGTACACAACCATATAAAAAGGCTTTATTTCATCCTTTATCCTCAGCATATTAAGGTTTATCAGTATAATGAGATCTACAGTCAGTGAGTGTTCATGTGTGTAATATCTTTGCTAAGTTGGAATCCCCCCTTCTTCCTTCCTGTAGCCAGTCATATGACAGATAATGAAATGAAAGAATGGAATCAGAGGAAGCTTAAGGGGTGGGGGATTGAGGAGTTTGCTCTGCATCATTTCCGTAAGGCCTTGAAGTTAGGACCACAGGAGAAGGCAGGAGAGGGTTTCTGGCTTACATTGCATTGTGAAATTACCATTATCCAACAGCACCCTCAGAAAGTGCAAAGGTTTGGTATAAATATAGCAGACAGCTGTAACATTTGATCTTAGTTGGCTTCTTTCTTACATACTTTTTGTCCCTAACGGTTAATTAAAAGGTATAATAAGGTAGGGGTTAGATTCCAAATCAGTAAGTAAAAATATCAGATATTTGTAAAATTAGTCATATATCTGTTTTAGCTAAACCCAGATTTCATGCACTGTTTTCGGGTCACAGGGTGTCCAATGCGATAGCAGAGTGGACTCGTTTTTTCTAGCTATAAAATAAAGTATCAGCTGAAATATCTTTTGTCAGCTGGTTGGCAATAAACACAGCTATGTGCGTGTGTTTGATAGGGGATCTGCCACCAGTTTGCTAGACTATAAACCAGGTGGAGCAACAAGAACATTCCATCCACTTCTGCAGAATCTTTTTAAACAAATGGCCCTGAGGAGGAGCATTTGCAAAGCAGCAACATAATACTGGACTTCATGGACACACAATGGGCAAAATGCAAACTATGCACTGAAATATTTCTGAAATGTGTTAATGAGTCCCATATCATGTCTCAAATTACAATTTGCTAGTTTTGTTTGTTAATGTAAAATAAATTATTATTATTATTATTAATAATAATAATAATAATGGACCAGATCCTGCCATTTCCACATGAATCTTTTGGATTACTCTGACAATTCCTTTACTTTAAAGAACAGAAGACCGGATCCAGACTAACATCACTGTTGTGCTCTTATCTCTGAAACCCATTGAATTCAGACTTTCATGTGGGTGAGGGGCGGAGCAGTGTACTATTTACATATTTGCATACCTCCCACCTAGTGTACATTAGCATACTAGAAGTCTGGATCCAGTCCAGGATGTCTATAGGTTAATAATTTACAGTACATAATAGTATCTACTAGTAATAGATATAGGATCTTATTCACACTTAAGAAGCCGAAGCTTCTTAAGTGCGGGGAAATAAGAAATAAGCTATTCTGCATGTGTAGTAGCTCATTTACACAATCTTTTTACTGCTTAGGTACATAGATTGAGAGTGTGTGGTCTTTAAAGACTGTACGTACTTTAGGGAGTAGAAAGAGGTGTGACACGGCAGCCTCTGGGAGGAAATAAGACGGGGGAGGTATGTTAAGGAGCTGAGGAGAGAGGGGTAGGGGAAAGAACATTTATATTCTCCTTCTTAAGAAGGAAAATACGAACAGAAACTTTGGGAAGCCCTAGGATACTCTTAAGTGCCCTAGATTCTTAAAAAAAGGGGGAGGTGATGGGGGAGGGTACATGCTTCTATATACATGCTTATCCACACCTTCTTAAAGCCTTCCTGACTGTAAATACAGTCCATAATGTCTAGAATAAGGTACAGTATACATTTTACTCTATTGTAAGCAACTGCTTTCATTTTTCCAATCTTTTTGTTAAGTCCTGTAGGATCGGATCCTAACTTCTGGTTAGTTCTGACTGCACAGATCTGAAGCTATCTGTGGTCTGCAATTGCAGGATTGCTATAACCACACATCTGTTCGATTGCTCTACCAACAACTCCCCTTGCACAGACTTCCTATAGCCTTAAGTTTTCTGTCAAGTGCAAAAGTAAAATGCCAGCCGTTCAGAAGTAGGGATTAGTATGTAGTGCCCCGGCATGACTTGTAATGCTAAGTCCCGCCCACTTACAAGTTAGGATACAATTTAATTTATTCTCTGTTATATAGCCAGCTCAGACTTCCATAATTCTGGGAATATCTGCGGGCTTAAAAACAAAAACTTAAAACCGGACCTGGGTTTCAGAGGTGTGTGTATGCGTGTGGGAGCCTGGATAGTGCAGACCACAGCTAGTGCACCCCTCTGAATATGAATGTTTAAGGGATCTGCGCATCAGATTTGGAATTTTGGTCTGGAACTACTTACAAGAACTCTGCATTTTACAGTCACTAGGATTGGGAAATGACCACTTGCTGCTTGTATCTATGCAGTCAAGGGTTTCATGTTATTTTTTCCTTTAGATGGGTATAGAACAGTGGATGGATGCTAGCGCATGGGGTAAGATTTGGTATTTAAATCTTACAATATGGGTGTGCTAGATGCATGCCATGGTAAACATAGGGTGTGGGTCGGCAGTCAGAATGGCCCTTTTCTGAAAGGGCCATTTTCGACCAGAAAATTTTGAACTGGCTCTGAATTCGGTTGCTCCTGCCCTGCCGAGGACAGCAATCAAACATCCCCGGGAGGAATCCGCAGTGGCGAGCTGTAAGTATTTATCCAATCCTTATCCTAATCCTCACCCTAAATCTCCCCTTCCATTACCATAGCCCTAACCCTTTCTTCCCCGCAGCCTGACCCTAAGACTCCCATACCCGCAGCCTGACCCTAAGATTCTCTTTCCCGGCATCCTGACCCTAAGATTTCCTTCCCCACATTCTGCCTTAAGAATCCCCTTAGCCTGACCCTAAGACTTCCTTCCCCGCATCCTGACCCTAAGACTCCCCTCCCCTTAGCCTGACCCTAAGACTTCCTTCCCCTTAGCCTGAGCCCAAGACTTCCATCCCCACAGCCTAACCCTAAGACTCTCCTTAGACTGCCCTTGTACACTCACCTCCTGTCTGGTACGGCGGGTGTGCAAAGGGTTTTCCATCGGGTGCTGTGCTAGGGTTCGAAAAGCCAATGAATGGGTAAGTATGCTGAAAAATAAATTCACCATTCTTTCCCATTTATTAGGAAAAGCTTCTAATTAGGGATATTTTTGCAATACAGACAGATGAAAATAAGCTTTCAGCTGTCCGTATTTTGGAAATACAATTTTCTTTGCGGAGTACGCATCCCGTAATCATACTGGGCCGGATGCAGAGCTTTTCCGATATTTGTTACTGCGCATGCGCAGTAATTTTGTAATGCCATCTACGTTTCTTTTTGCAATGTAGATTGCGCATACGCCGTCTTAAAGACTGCGAACTGGTTTAGACACTTGCACGATAGGTTGGATCCAGTCCCTTTTATATTTCTATTTTGTACTGTATTTATGGGTAAGAGCTGCAAGAATGTCTTGTGCTGTTTAATGGTTCATGGGTAATTGCAGTTGAATTGAGAATGCTGCTGTCACCAATAATTTTTACTGTCTTCATTGTTAAGATTTAAAGGATTTTGATGTTGTTCAATTTATAAATATTACAAAAGAGAATACATAAACATTACACTGAAATCCCTCTTAGAGCATCAGCATTTTAAATATTACATGGCCTTCTAAAACCATTTTCTCTCTTATAATTATCAGGTCCACCTCGTCAGACACAGCGAGTCGAAGCAATGAGACTGTGGAGCTACGTCAACCAACAAAGAACAAAAACAATCGCCATAAGCGCCTGTCTAATATCTTCCACCGCAGTACAATACTAATGACTGGTAGCATTAGCGCTGGCAGTGCCGCAGGGCGCTGGGCTAGCGAGAAGAAGTTGTCGGAGATCATTGATTCAGTGCCAGAGGATTTAGTGGAGCTGTCCAGCCAGAAGAATTTGCCCGGCATTCTCAAAATATTCGGAGATGACATTTCTTCTGGCACCAACTACAAGAGTGTTCTGGCTACACCGCGGTCCACAGCGCGGGAGTTGGTGAAAGAAGCCCTTGAAAGGTATGCTGTGGCAGATTCAGACGCAGAAGCCTTTGTCCTTTGCGATGTGGTGGGGAGATTTGTCGGGCATGATGGAGAATGGAAAATGGAGTATCTGCGCATAGTAGGGGACCATGAGCGCCCTCTTGTCTTACAAGAAATGTGGAAGCCCAAAGCTGGTTTTTCGAGAAGGTTTGAAATCAGGCGAAAGCAGGAGGTGGAGAAGATGACAGCGGCAGAAGATAGCGAGACTGCAGGTGGGCATGGTGTGTAACACAATACCGTCTTATTTATCATTAGTTTGGTAAGATGTTTATTTTTGTTAATTGCTTTATTTTATTAAAGTCAATAGAACAAGCAACTGTAATAAAATTGTGTAACTTAATTTGAAATGCGATAATCGAATGTAATATATGAACCGAAATATAAGTATTGAACTGGATTCAGACTTCCAATTTTCCCCTTGTTTCCATGAATTTGGATCAAAATTTCGGCTGTTTTTGTGTTCACATCCAAGCAGCCCAACCGGAATCCATTCCCACATATCCAAACTTTAGAGCAATGAGACTGCCATAAGGGAAGCCAGGTTGCTAACACTAGTAAGCGTAACTTGGTATTACAATGGTATGATTTTAGGAATTCTGTCTGTGCAGAACAGCGAATGCGGATCCCCACACGTCCGTAAATTTGAGATCCGATCGCTTAATAATCAGATCTTTGGATACAGTATATTATTATTGGGTGTGGGTCCACACTAAGAATGGCCCTATTATGATAGGGCCGTTCTCTCCCAGCCAGTTTCAAACTGGTTGTGATATCGATTGCTTATGCCTCGATGAGGCATATCAATCGATCCCCGGAGCACCGAATACAGTGCTCCGATAGGTAATCCAAAAAACTAACCCCAACCCTTTCCCTAATTCTGACCCCAACCCTTTCCCTAATTCTGACCCCAAGCCTCCCCTTCCATTACCCTAACCCCCCTCCCTGCAGCCTGACTCTAACCCTCTCCTTCTATGGCCCTAACCCTAACCCTCCCTTTCTAAGAGCCTAACCCTAACCCCCCCTAACACTAAAAGTCCCCGGAGAGGTTACTCACTTCTCCGGAGCTGTCTGCAGTGAGTCCGGCGAAAATGAATGGGTGAGTATGCTGATCAGCACACTCACCCATTCATAAATAAAAAAAATTCTAAAATGGCTGCCTATTCGAAATAGAGACAGCCAAAAAGGAATTGCCACCGCTTATTATCTTATTATTCATTTGGCATTACAAGAGGTCCAGAGCATCATGCAAGTAATGAAAGTTGATTACAGAAACAATAAAGCCAGCTGTGCTGGAGAAATATCTAAGCCACTTTCAGGTGCACAGTCCACAAAGTCCAGCAAAAACAAGAATATTAAAGAATCATGCCTTTATTCAAAGATACGTTAAAATACTTGATAAGAAGAAATATAATCAACTGATGAAATACATTATGATAATATCCACCAATGTATATATTTAAACATTACACATGAAAAAGTAGATCAGAACAAGACAATGAAACGCACACCGGTTGTATCCTAAGCACACCACGACCAACTTGAATTCCACCAACCTTTTGCTTTGTTTAATAAAACCATTTAAAATAAGTTTGGTCAGGTAAGTGTTTTAATATTTGGTGCAAAACTGGGACTCCTGCAGTGTTAGCATCTGTGATATCACTCTGGTAATGGGAACTACTTGACTTTTGAAGCAGATAAGAATGGAACACCATAGTTTTCTAAAAAAATATCAACAGGATAAAAAATTTGAATTTTGGTCCACACGTAATATTGAAAGGCTAATTCTCCGCTCCTACCCGCTCCTAGGTGGGCTCTTATGGGGGTAGATCCAGGTCCGTAGTTACGCAGCCATAGTAGGGAGTGCACTCCCCGCTCTCGGTAGCTAATCTGGACACTTACGTGTGAAGATTTCTACCATAACACTTACGACTAGAGCCATCGGAAGTGAAGAGTCTGCCCCTTCCCTGTAAGTACTGACATACGTAACTTAATTACGTATGTTAGTACTTACACTAAGAGAACATTTGTTGCGCGCAACTGACTGGCATAAGTCCCCTGTCTTACTTAGTTTAGGATCCAGGGCTGTATATAAACATAAGAACAGGTGACATGCCTTGTGGAGGCTGCAGTTGTAGAAATGTTTGATTGTGGAAGTATTACCATTTTTTGGATGTGTTGAGTGGCATTTCTTAGGACTGGGTGTGCACTCTATTTGGTAAACATACCAGGTCTGATTACACACTACATGGACACTGGGAATGGGAGAATCCATCTAGAAGTCTACAATCTGCCAGCCAGTAAAAATTGTGATATGTGTGAAAAACTTCACATGAAGTTAGACCCAGTCTTGGTTGAGGAAGATGAGCCTATCTAGGAAAGAGGGAAGGCATACTAGAAGTCAGAACATTCTCATTACACACACATAGAACATGAACACATACAATATGTTATACTTCCGGTACTCTGAATACGGGCCTAAAAGAGAATGTCAGTGATGCCCATGCTTTAGGTAAATTATTAGGAGGGTTAAATAAGGGTCGCAGATTGTTTATATGTAACACAGATTGAAGTAAAAGAAGATGGGTTATGTCATTTTTTTCATTTACATTTTTTCATGGTGCATGGTACAGACTTAAGTAGACCTATGACTTCAGGATATACCGACACTTTAATTCCAGAATGCCGTTACAGTCATTAAAAGGGCCCGATTCAGTTGAATGTGAAGCCAGCGTTATTTTGGTTGTGAGGCTAATTGCGCTTATAACACGCTATGGTAGCCAAAATTTGCATATTTTAATACACACCTCTATGAGTGCATATAAAAATCTACAATATAAACAGGGTTGCCGACTCCCCCGGAATATCCGGGAGATTCCCGAAATTTGGGCAATTCTCCCGGTATCCCGGGAGAGCCAGCAAAGCTTCTGCAAGCCCCATCAGCCATCAATTAGTTCTGTAATCCCTAGCGTTACTCGGGATGTGCGGGGCTTGATGATGTCATCAAGCCCCGTCCATTCCCTGAAGCGCTAGAGAATACAGGAATGATTGACAGTGGGTGTGGCTTAATTACACCATTTGCACAAATCGCGTTGTTAAACTCCACCCCTTGCGGAAATCTATGGCTTCCCTCTGGGTTCTCCCGAAGGGAAGCTCTAAAAAGTTGGCAACCCTGAATATAAATCTGCGTAATTAGCAAAGCAACCAAATTAACGTGGGCTTCATGTTTAATTGAATGAAGCCCAAAGTGTCATGCTGGTATAGCAGGGTACACACTGTGGATTTTTAAGCAGATAATCTTTCCAATCACACAATCAAAAGACAGTTTCACAAGATATCTTACTAGTGTGTACTGTCCAACAATGCTCAAGGATCGTTTGGAACAGTCTGTGATCATTTGATTTGATTCTTATGATGGATATTATGCCCTCCAACATGACCCATTCCATTAGGTACAAAATACTCTGCTCCTCAGTTTCCAACTGTGAGTTACTATGGTAACCACCTTTGTTGAGGATACAAATAGTTTTTCAAATATCAGTTAATTCATTTAAACCAGGTGAGTGACAGTTGGAAGCTCAGGAGTGGATTAAATTGTACCTAATGGAATGGGTCATGTTGGAGGGTCTGCAATATCTTTAGCTTTTTTGAAAGTGTGTACTGTGTCCTGAGCAGTACCAACAATGCTACAGCATTTTCTGCACAAAATAATCTGAAGAAATGCATTATGCATTATGGGAGAAAATTACAATGACCTAGCGGTGGGGATTATTTTAATGTGTACTCTGCACACATCACTGGCTACAACAATATCGAATTGTTACTGAAAATAGCCAGCACGTACACAGCCTCTAGTGTACAATGGACAAAACTACCGCTTTATTTTCCCACAGACCTTGTGCTATCAGCATTTGTTTTGTAGGCCTCATCCCTCTGAGGAAACCAGATTTAGTGTTGGCTGACCTAGGGCTGTTTGGCACTAAGGTTGTGGGACTCTGCAAAGTGGATTTCTTTAGTAGTGCCAACTACTGTGAATTGCTGACTGAAACCAAGTGGAACATAAGTTCCAAAATAAGCACTAAATGGGAGCTGCGTTTTTTTGCCACAGATTACACTTGTCTTGAAATTGACTCTGAATCAGCCCCATAACCTTAATAACAAATCATCGGTATTATATCAGGCAGAAGACTGCAGCATGTGCTGTAGAGGTAACTAGCTCACTGTAGTATCCGATTTTTGCCATTAGTTGATGCATACCAATTTTCTTAGTCTGTGTTACATTCCACTAGCTCAACTTTCCGTAATGTTATATGTGGGAAAATTCTTTAGATATGATTCTCTCAGGAAATCAGTCACTGTGTCTCTGGAATTCTGGCCTATGTCCTGATGTACACAAGTTATTGCATCTTGCAACACTAAAACAAATTGATTTGGTTGAACATAAGACTTACTATGAACGATTTCTGAAAATATTTGACAGATAATGAAACATGAAATTTCCTCTTTTCAGAGGCAAAAAATCTGATCGTCGGCAAATGAAATGTAATTCTGGTAGTAAGAAAGGCAAACATGAAACACTTGGAGGGGCTCTACCTGTTAGACAGGGAAGGGAATGGCAACTGTAGATGTGGCAAATATAAAGGTTATGGGGTTATTTATGGGGGAATAGAGGACTCTCCAGCAACTGACGTAATGACCTCCAGACACCAATCCTTAACTAATTGGAGCCAATTCTGTTATGCCGGATGTGACCCTGATGAGTGCAAACAAGCTGAGACAACAACAACAACAAAATAATAATTAAGCCACTAGCTTACCTGGGGAAACTCCCTGTGAGGCCAATGGCCAATCTTCTTCTTCGATATGCCCATATACTGTATCATACCAAGCAACTTTACTTATTTATTTATTTATTTTTAAACCTTCCTGTCTGCTGTTCTTACCATGAATATCAGGCATCCGTTGTCATATACTGAGTACTGATATCTGCAGTCTAAGGGTTTGCTTCATAATTTCAGGGAAAACCAAGCAAGAGGGAGAGCACTGGGCATAATTGCCATATCTCCTGATATACAGTGATCCATAGCATTCCACAGAGGGTGGCTGGTTGATTGGGGCATGATGATTCAATTTACTTTATCAAGATTAGGAAGAATGATAGATGTTTTGGCATAACTACCTTGGGTGCAGGGAATGTGACTGCTATGGGGCCTAGAGGAGAGGGTAGCCCAAAGCATCCGCTCCCCCTCCCAGGTACGATGGAGGATATGACAGACAGGAGTGGAAGAGCAGCTTGCAGGCTCTTTATATGTATATAAATAATGTGCCAGCAGCTGACAGTTTAGTTCCAGGCTGGCCATTCTGCACATATGCCACATGGGGATTATGGCCATGGTGCAAGTTGTTCTCCCCATCCAGACATCTACTGGCACCCTTGCTTTTGGGTATGGTATTGTCCACATCTGACTTGGCCCCAGAGTTTGAGTAGTGCTGACACTATGCAATGGGAGATAATCAAGAGGTTGTCTGTATGTAGGGGAACTAGTCAGGATTGGGCTAGGGTGGGACTAAGTTTCGGGGGAGGGGGGTTATAACAGTTAGGAACAAGAGATATTTGCTTGTTTATTTTTACATATTTATAAAAAAAAATATTAATATATTCATTTAAATATTACCTGGAAACTAAAAATGATTTTATGTACTCTCTGAACAGGTATCAACGCTCAAGCTCGTAGATTGCAAAAGAGTCGTTCTCGTGCAGCCTCAGGGGGAAATGCTCCATTAAGGGAGAGAGAGGACAGCACCTCTCTACGTCGAAGTATAAGTGATATCAACTTAAACAGCAAGAAGCGCAGAGAGAGGAAAAGCATAAAAAGCATGGTAGCCAATGACACAGATGCAGGTCAAGATGGAGATCCTAGTCAAAAGGATGGCAACACACAGAACTCAACAGAATGTAATAGCAATGTTGACTGTGCAGATGATCCTACGGATCAGGTTGACTTAGACTTTGAGCGGCTTTCTCAGTGCTTAATTCAGCCACCTTCAGAGCATCCGTACTTTCTTCTTTTACAGGGCTATAACAAAAATGTGGTAAGAGCCTATTATTACTCTATAAACGTAATACTCGTTGGTTGGATTTATACTGCATGCTATGTTCCATGAAACATTTTGGGCCAGATATAGACTTTTGTTTTTCATGCAATACGGTGCTTGAGCAAAAGTTTATGAGGGATCCACAAGTGCTTGGTCGCACAATTCAAATATCCATGCGTACTCAGTTGAAGCACTCCTGTTTGAATGGGTGCACTTCCAACAGTAAAGAGTTAGCTTAAAGTTTTTAGCCATGAAAATGTTTTGAAGTAGGAGGTCTGAATAGGTCATAGTTCTCCTGGAATCTCTGTGAGACACAAAATTCAGTCATTGCTCCCGAATCTGTGGGGGTCGAGATTCAGGCGTAATTTGCATAAATTACATCTTCAAGGTCCGCCCCGGCAACTATGGGATAAGCATACAAAGCGAGAAAACGTCCTTAACTATAAATTGAACTAGTTAAGTCAGTCCAGCCTCCCTGTTTGAAGTAGCCGATGATGTAAAATCGTCCATTTGCAATCAACGCGCATGCGCGCGGCAGATGTTACGCCATGTAACGCTGAATGTACGTACCATCAGTGTAACTACGAACAAAGGGGCGGGGGCATCAATACGACACCCATAATTACGCTTTGTAGGCAGAGGCAGGCATTTAAATAAGACGGTATGGGCTGGGTTAGGCCGGCACGTACGTAAATCCATTACATACGTCAGTACTTACGCTATCATATATAATTTAGGGTCTGGGCAACGTAAAACGGCCAAAGTACGTATAAGCGAGGGGAGTGCATAGTAATTACGCTAGTGTAAATACGCTACGCGTTCTAACATAACTAGCCCATAGGTCTGGATCTACCCCAATCCTCTTAAGTCTAGGTGGGTTTGGAAAATGCTCCGACGTTTAGAATAGATTCTCACACAACTCTTAGTACGCGCAGTGTAAAAAGCACCACAATATAACTTAAACGTTCAAAATGAGAGCAAATTTCTGAAGTCTGGAACCGGCCTCTTATCACCTAAACTTGGCATTCATTACATTTCTCCATGAACATTTCTTAAGGTATTTCACAAAAACAAAACAAAAAAGCCAACTGATCTCTCATTATGAAAGGTCCAAAATTTTATGGTGTCTAATAACTTGTAAAATGTAATAATTTGTGAGCTAATTCTTTTGCATTTGTGCTTTTTTGGAGTAGGATTTTATTATATATGTGATGACTCGCAAGAAACATCTATTTGGAAGAGCAGAAAAATCTTCAAGAGACAAGGGACCTTATGTTGACACTTTTTTATCGGCTCCAGACATACTTCCCCGCCACTGTTGTGTTTGGCGCTTGGATTCCTCTACACAAAAGAATATAGTCCGTGTAAGACCGTATCGTGGGGCTCTTGTTACCCACAATGGAGGAGTTCTCCAAAGAGAAGCTGAACTGCACACTGGAGATTTGTTGGGGCTTGGGGATCACTTCCTCTTCATGTTTAAGGACCCTCGCGTAGCACAGAGCCGACCTGCCTGGCTCCCACAGTCGTGGTCCTCATCTGGGTTGAGTGGGGCTTTTTCATGCCAGATGTGTGGGAGGTCACTTCAGGAGCGGCAAGAGGCCGTTCAGGCTTACATTGAAAGTAGAGATTTTATCCTGCAATATCGCTCTCAAGAAGAGGATGCTGTGTTAAAAGAGATTATTGAGAAAAATGGAAACCCAGACACTGAATTTAAGTTGGCCCCAGCTTACCTGTTTAGCCTTTGCATTGAACATTCCACTCGCGCTCTGGACCCTGGACACTTTCCTAAGCTGGTAATGAAGATTGCCACCATGATTAAGGAAGTTGTTTGGGTAAATATATATATTTTTTATATCATTTGTTTGAAAATGGATTCATTATTTTGGGTTGTAGTGAGGTTGATAGCATAGTGGACTAGTAAAACACCAAAAAGCCCCCAAAACCCATAAAAGTAAAAAAGGATGTTACGTTTATAACCTGGTGGTTGTTTTGGTTATTATGATAAGATTATTTCTAAGTGCTGGTATGATGGGTCCCTAGTCTTGGTGTATGTGAACCTTAATACTATTGCCCTTGCAATATCTCCCTCACTCCACCACTGAACACAAAGTAATAACTGATCTAGCCAATGGGACTGTAGAGTTTTGTGCTAAGCAGGGGCATCTGTGTTCATGAGTTTTTTCATTCTCTTTGTTCCTTGCATTATATACCAGGAGGTGAACAAAATATAGCAATGATGTAACAAATAAAACTTGTATGACATATTAGTGCAATAGCCTAGTAATAAAAATAATTGTAGATTTTTAAAACTATTAAAAATATAATTTAACTGAGAACCACAATATAGTTGGCCTAAGATGTCCAAGGGCCAGATTTACTAAGCTGCAGGTTTGGCAAAGTGGAGATGTTACCCATAGCAACCAATGAGATTCTAGCTGACATTCTCTAGTATTTAATAGAAAAGTGAGAGCTAGAATCTGATTGGTTGCTATGGGCAAAATTTCCACATTTCCAAACCCATAGCTTAGTAAATCTGGCCCCAAATGTCTATATGGGAGAGACTTCCTATCTAACAACTAAAGTTAAGAACTATTAAAAGTATTGAAATGTAACAACTCAGTGATGGAAATGTAGATGCCAAAATATATGTGACTATATTAAAGGAGCCATGGTTGACTTGATAGACTAAAACAGGTGGAAAAAACCTATTACATATTACATTTCAGGGGGCGGCAAATTAATTGTATTCTTTGCATGCAGGCAGACTACTTTGCTTTTGCTTATTGCACACAAATACTGACCAGCTTTATGTTTAAACTATTATTATGATTTGATTAAGGAAACATTACTTCTCAACTCTAATGCTACTTGCAACAGATTACATTTGCAGGGGGCATTTCAACATGGTTTTGCCCCATGTGTATACTTCTACCTGGGTTAGTCTTATTTTCAAAGTCTGAAGCCGATCCAGTATTGTAAATTGTAAGTTACACAAAATCATTAACTACTTTCTTCACATTCTAATGCCTTAATATATGATTAGTTAAAATTGACACTAATAACTCTTGCCTTATGTGACACAGAGTTCAGCACATTTTGATTAGCCAAATTCATGCAAATATATTTTCCAGTTGTTTTAAAATTGAACCTAATGATCTTCTCTGGCTTTCACTTTTGGAACAAACCTCATGAAAAATATTCTTAGAACTAACTTTACACAAAAATATTGTTCTTATATATGACTTATACTGTGTTGATGTTAAAGTCTCTATTTGAGCTCTTGTATAGGTTGTAATGTAGGATTTGTTATCTATAGCAATGAAGTTGTAATAAAAGTGTGATTCTCTCCTTTGTCTGTACAGGAGAAGATAAAAGACATTGGAGACAAACAGCCAGAAAAGTGAGTGCTAATCATTTCCTGATATGTCTTCACATTTCTTTGTGTCTGAGTTCAAATAAACTAAACATTGATAGATAAAAGGAAAATTTGATGAATGATTCTGTTTAATGTCTGTTGTATTGTAATATACTGACCTTCGCAGTTCACATAAATGGGTTCTTAGGACAAAATGTATTGATTACTGCTTATTATGATAAGTTTATTATTATTATGGTCATATAAGTCGGTGGTCTGCTGTTATATACACCCATCTTGGTTTAATTCCATAAATCTGCATAATCTTTCAGTGTGCTTACTTTCTGATCTTTTCAAAATGGCATAGTACCATACTTGCTAACTCTCCCAGTATGTGTGGGAGACTGTTGAACTTCAACCTGCAATTGGCCCCCAAAATAACTTTAGTGATAGATTTTATAAATCTGATGAAGAACAGAATTCGAATGTCTTCAAACATCCAACAAAATTCACAAGTGGTACCAATACTTTCTATATCAGTGTTAGTATTGTTTATTTAGCATATTGTTTATTTACCCTTTAACTTACTTTAAAAAAAAAAATATTGAAATATTGATTTGACAGGTAGTAGATACCTACTATTATTATTTAGTTTCTTATGTCTATATTGTATACAGTACTTGACACTTTTGCAAATGAATATCAAGCAGATTATTTTATGCACTATCAAAGAGGGGTGTCCTGTGCCACCAAAAGGGTGTCATGTGCCACCAAAGTGGTGTGCCTAGCTCCACCTATGGGTACATCTAGCACTTTTATTTGTCAATAAAAAATGGCAGCATCGATAATGATTGATTCTTATTGTCAGTGAATAAGAATATTTGCAGTACTTTGTGTAAAGACTGTTAATAGGAGATAAGTTGACATTTTCATCTTTATAGAAAGGCTAAATGTAGGTGACACTGCAGCTGATTAACAAGATACCAAAGTGTATTTTTCACCTCCATAGACCTCAATAGAACTGAATCAGCATCAGGGAGATTGCCAAATATTTCAAGGATATAGGGAGAACCCTCACTCTTTGTGGAGTCTCTGTGATATTCAGGGATAGTTGGCAAGTATGCTATAATGGATTTTAAATCATTACACACATGAAAAGGAGACTGCAATATATTACACCAAGCAGGCCATTTCCTGTGCTTAGAGTGCAACTATAGTACTTACTACATGGTTGCCAACTTTTGACAGCTTCCCTCCAGGAGTTCCCGGAGAGAAGCTAGCAATGCATGGAGGAGGTGGGGCTTAATGACGCGAATTTTGCAAATCGCGTCATGAGGCTCCGCCCCCTGGCTCATACTGACCCGTGTTTACTTGAAATAGGGGTCGGGACGGGGCTTGATGCCGCAAATTGCGTCATCAAGTCCCTTCCTGTGCCTAGCAACACTAGTATACTAGTGTTGCTAGGCAGGGGGGCAGGACTTGAGGCCGTGATTTCAGTGAAACCACAGGCCTCAAGTCACATGCGGGAGATTTGCTGGCTCTCCCGGGATACCGGGAGTACTGCCCGAATTTCAGGAGTCTCCCGGACATTCCGGGAGAGTTGGCAACACTGACTTACTATAAGACAATCTTCACATGTTTGATTGGGATTTTACACTCTCAAACTATATATTATGATGTTTTGTTTTTGTCCTGGATTTCAGAGTGAATTTGCATTATGTGTCCCATGTTTTATTCATGTTGCGTTACACATCCTGTATGTCATTTCCCCGGTGTGTTTAAAGCTCACACTTGTTTTTTTGATCCTAAGCTTTATTTATGTTTGCTTGCAGTGGCCTTATGGGTCTAATTTCATATCACCATCCCGTCTGCAAAGCATTAAATACAGTGTTGAAACATGTTTCTGTTAAATATGCATTGTTTTGTCTTTACAATGTGCTAGGATTTATGTATTCACAGGCTAACGTACTGTGTTCTTAATCAATTGTAAGTCATCTGCTCTTCCTCATTACCAGAAGTCCTAAAGCCATGGTTGCCGACCCTCCTGGAATGTCCTGAAATTTGTGCATTGCTCCCGCAATCCTGGGACACAATTTGGGCATTTGGACATATGGGCTTGATAAGGCAATTTAATGCAAATCACTGTCTGATGTCTGATGTCCCGAACCTGCCTATCATTTCTGCAATCATAGCGGGCCGTATTCAGAGATCCGTCGGCTATTAGGCCACAAATATACGCAACTAAGTGGCAGGTTACACCCACCAGAAAAAACAGTCACTCCCCTCGCAACCCCCGGCCGGACCTAAACTTCCACCTGCATTGACTTGCCCTATCTAGCCGCACTCACTTCCGGCTTTATGTGTATTAGTTGCGTATATTACTGGCCCTAACTCTGTAAGCGCGCCCACTTTCCCTCATCTCAATGCCTCACCCCGCCCATTTCTATGCAAATCCTTAGGTCCGTATATTTCCGCAGCACTTAGGGTCGCATTACTCTCCGCCCGATTCAAGTCCGTCCCTTAGCCATTTCCCACCTTAACTTCAATGTAGATGGCGTATCACTATTACTACGCATGCGCAGTTGATGCAAAATCGATCCGATCCTAAAAATACGCACAGAACTTTCGTTAAAACCGGATCTCTGCATACGGCCCAGCGTTACTAAGGATGAGGTTGATGATGTCATTTGTGTCATCAAACCCTGCCCCTTCCTTAGTAACATTGTAAATTGCAGCACTGAAAGGCAGGCGTATGTACAGTTCTTTTGCGCACGTGTCAGGAAGCGACTCACTGTGCGCGAGCAAGCAATGAAATAAAGCCATTGCGGAGGTGAAGAAATTGGCTCCAAAATTGGCTCGGTTCCTTTGAGCGTAGAGCAGAGGAGACAGGGGGCTGCATCACCAAATCATACTAAGGGGCCTATCATTTTATCCATCCATGCTTATACAGCTGAATTTATTGCAGGGCTGCCGACTCTCCTGGAATATCTGGGAGACTCATGAAAATCGGGCTGGTCTCCCGGTATCCCGGGAGAGCCTGCAAAATCTCCCACAAGGGACTTTAGACCTGTGGTTTCCATGAAATCATGACCTCATGTCCTGCCCCCCTGCCTATAAACACTAGTATCCAAGTGTTGCTAGGGACAGGGAGGCACTTGATGACGCAAATTGCGACATCAAGCCCCACCCCCATCCCTATTAATCCCGAAAAGGGGCTAATCAATAGTCAAGAAGCGAGACTTAATGATGCCGTTTGTATAAATCCTGCCATTAAGCCCCACCCCCTGCATGCATCTATGGCTTCCCTCCAGGATCTCCAGGAGGGAAGCTTTTAAAAGTCGGCAACCCTGATTTATTGTCCTATATCCAGCTCAATATTTTGGTATCACACATAACTTTCATAAATCTAATTTTTGAATGAATTTCAAACA
>WWET01006290.1:0-11232 GCA_011038615.1 Limnodynastes dumerilii
AGTTCTAATTGTATTACATATAAGAATGGAAACACTTCAGGCTTTTACCCTACCATTAAATGTAATGAAAAATGTAATTACATTCCAAAGGTATAAACATTCTACTTTACTATACCATAGACCGTCTACAGTACATTACCTCTGTACATAATGCATGTGCGTGTAATTCTGACAATTATAGGGCAATTATAGGGCATATTTCCCATTGCAGTAAACCATTTGCCATTAAGCAAAGATTATTCCATTTACAGAGACCAAAACCCTAAAACTAAATCCTTGTAACTGTGTCCAGTCAGCAACATTATGAGATGGCTATTGTTAATGGAGGGGGGCAAGGAGTTTCTGCCTGTTAGCGTGTGTGATGCCTTTCTGCATGTCCGGTGGTTTCTACTTTCAGGTTTCCCAATTCGGTGACTTCATCCTGTTTGTCCTTGTCAAAAGCAAATTTACATTTCAATTTTACTGTCAAAACTTGTACGTAAAATGCCATAGAGCCAGATCGAGACCTCTGCACACTTTACATGCACACAAGGGTTGTGTAGTTACGCAGCACTTACGTATCCAGATAGCTACATTAACTTTTATGACTAGGTCTACGGATGCAGAACTAGTCGTAACGGAGTTTCCCCACCCCAGACCCCTCATTTACGGCCATCGTAAATGGAGGGTCAGCCCCTTCTGCGTACTGACTGACATATGTAACTTAGTTATGTACGTCTCGTCGCTATCGAAATATCTGGCCTCTGCATGATGTTCTGAGACAGGGAACTTATGCAAATGACTTGTGTAAGTCTGTGTAATACAAAAAAAAACCTGTAGTATATAGCGCTCCACTCAAGGGGTATGCTGCCAGCAACAGAGATGATTTTACCTATCACCTGTGGGTACTTGTAATAGAAAAACTGTTCAAGAACGGCGCTGCTCCTTGCAGACACAGACAGGAGAATATTTCATAAATTGTAAAGAGATTGTAGATAAAAATATATAAAAACGTAGGCTTTTATTAAATATGAATAAGTGATATAAAAATATATACAACACCAACAAACAAAAGATAAATAAAAATAGGCACACAAAAAAAACAAATGAATCACAAAAAATGTATAAATATAAGTAGTCCTTTGTAATAAAAAAATAATTTTAAAATAATACATAATTAAAAACATAATATTCAGTAAAAAGCACATTAGATTATACTATGTGAACTTGATAAACAGTAAAAGTAATTTGTTGCCGCAAATTAATTTATTTGGACAGCTGAGTTATCTATTCACTTTTGCTTTTTCACTGAATATTATTATTAATGATGTATTATTTTATTATTAAATAAAAAAATGATTAATAAATATTTTTTGTGGTTACAGTCTTTTATTCTGATTTTTTCAGCCAATATAATTATATTTTGGCAAACAACGCTGTTATTGTATATACTGTGTTTCTGGGTTTTGGGGACTTTGACAATGTTGCCCATAACAGCAGCTTTTAGATAAGAGCACCAAGGGGTTTTTATAGTATTCTTAAATAGTCTACAATTTATTGCAAGAGGCAATAAGAGTGGAGGGTGGACACATACAATTGGCAAAAGTGGAAGCTGGACACATTTACAATAAGTAGAAGTGGTGTCTGGACACATCTACAAGGGCAGAAGTGGAAGTTGGACACATTCAAGGGACAGAAGTGGATGAATGAATATATACAAAAATGGACAAAAGTAGATGGATGGGGACGTATACAGGGGGCAGAAATGAATGGCTGGACATATATACAAGGGGAAAATATGGAGGTTGGACACATAAATGGACCTATGCAGTAGAAAAAGGTGGCGTTATAGGGCGCAAACTATTAAGCCCTATAACGCCACCTTTTTCTACTGCATAGGTCCATTTATGTGTCCAACCTCCATATTTTCCCCTTGTATATATGTCCAGCCATTCATTTCTGCCCCCTGTATACGTCCCCATCCATCTACTTTTGTCCTTTTTTGTATATATTCATTCATCC
This sequence comes from Limnodynastes dumerilii, assembly GCA_011038615.1. NCBI lineage: Eukaryota > Metazoa > Chordata > Amphibia > Anura > Limnodynastidae > Limnodynastes > Limnodynastes dumerilii. The sequence goes on from WWET01006290.1 coordinate 2,002, forward strand.
ACTTCTGTCCCTTGAATGTGTCCAACTTCCACTTCTGCCCTTGTATATGTGTCCAGACACCACTTCTACTTATTGTAAATGTGTCCAGCTTCCACTTTTGCCAATTGTATGTGTCCACCCTCCACTCTTATTGCCTCTTGCAATAAATTGTAGACTATTTAAGAATACTATAAAAACCCCTTGGTGCTCTTATCTAAAAGCTGCTGTTATGGGCAACATTGTCAAAGTCCCCAAAACCCAGAAACACAGTATATACAATAACAGCGTTGTTTGCCAAAATATAATTATATTGGCTGAAAAAATCAGAATAAAAGACTGTAACCACAAAAAATATTTATTAATCATTTTTTTATTTAATAATAAAATAATACATCATTAATAATAATATTCAGTGAAAAAGCAAAAGTGAATAGATAACTCAGCTGTCCAAATAAATTAATTTGCGGCAACAAATTACTTTTACTGTTTATCAAGTTCACATAGTATAATCTAATGTGCTTTTTACTGAATATTATGTTTTTAATTATGTATTATTTTAAAATTATGATATTGATTACATTTTTTATTTGTGGTTGTGGTCTTTTATTCTGATTCATTCAGACAATACAACACAATTATATTTTATTTAATATTTTTTCATTTAGATTTTAACAAACTTGATAAAGTGAAGCTTGGTCATGGTGCTTTTTCCGCAAATTTACATCAAAATCTTAAATTTTTTCTTACCATAATAGAAGGAAATTGGTGCACTTCCCATCTTCGCAGTCAATTGAATCATGCCCTTAGCGTTGTGTAATGTATATACAGCATCCACTTCTTCCACTTATATACAGTATGGGCTATATTCACAGATCCATTCTTGCGTCTGATTGCGTGCGTATTTTTAGGAGCGGATTAACTGTGCATGTGTAGTAACTTTTTCCATGCAATTTACGTAGTATTTATGAGTGTAATTCCTTTAGGCACAGACTTGTGAATCGCATTTAGGGACACACGTACGGAGGGGCGTGGTTGTTTTCCGTACATTAAAAGTTATGCGAAAGTGGGCGGGGAGAGGCATATACATGGGCAATTGAAGGCACGGTTAGATAGATACGCACGTACATAAATAACATACGCGTGTAAGTACACACGTTGCGATAAGGGTGCCCTATGGAGGCGTAAGTCACCGAAAACCCGTCCGTGCGAGGGGAGTGTCATGGGTGTTGCCTTGCTATGTGCGTGTGTAAATTAAAACCTAATTTATCTCTTGTTTCTATTCCTCAACTTTTCTCTAATAAACTCTTTTGCTTTTCACTTACCTTTGCTGTCTTCTTCTTTTTCCTCCGCAGTGCTCTCTACAGGGATGTCTGACAGCAGCCACATCATATATACTGGGCTCCTATATGTCTCCTGTCTTTTTCTGTGCCCCAGTATGCCTCCTGTCCTCATCTGTGCACCTGTATGCCTCCAGTTCTTCTCTGTGCCCCTGTATACTTCCTGTCCTTCTCTATGCCCCAGTATGACTCCTGTTCTACCCTGTGCACCTGTATGCCTTCAGTCCTTCTCTGTACCCTTGTATGCCTCCTGTCCTTCTCTGGCCCCCTATATGCCTCCAGTGCTCTTTTGTACCCCTGTATGCCTGCTGTTCTTCTCTGTGCCCCAATATACTTCCTGTCCTACCCTGTGCTCCTGTATGCCTCCTGTCCCTCTTTGTGCCCCTGTATGTCTCCTGACCTTCTCTGTGCCCCTGTTTATCTTCTGTTACTTTCTGTGCCCCTGTATATCTACTGTCCATCTATGTGCATCTGTATGTCTCCTGTCACACTTTCTCTCCCTGTATCAATCCACTTTCTTTTCCTGTATCTACACTATCCAAACCCTCTTTCTCTTCTTTAAACTTTCTCCTTTTTTACTTTTAGCTTTTATTCTTTTGTTACCTTTGCTGTCTACAATTCTCACTCCTCTTCTGCTTCTCTCCTCCACTGTGCTTTCTGCTGTGTGAATGATGTTGAGATAGCCTAAGGTCACATCAGCATCACGCTGATATGGGAGCTGCAGCTGCCATGGCAACACATACACAGTGCCTGAATCAGTGGTTCCCCCTTCCCTCCAGCCTTCCTGCGTACCCACAGGCAGTTCCAGGTACCATAACATCAGACACCCTACACTTCTATAATATAAGAGAAGTTCTGTTAAAATGCAGGGCATCTACAGTTCAGCAGCTGGTGCCCCTGTTCCGTACCGATGTCCCTGGGCACTCCGCAAAGGTGATGATGAGCCCAAAATCATGCATTTTAATTCAATACAATTGAATGCAATACATTTCAATGGTGAAAATAAAATAAAATGTAATCCATTTTTTTTCAATGCAGTCATTTTTATTGATTTTCAAGAACATAAACAGAAAGAAAAAGAACACAAAACATAAACATTCCTATAGCCAACATAGCCCACCCCCTTGCGCTGCCACTGCAATTACAGTACATTAATCTCAAGCATATGACGGTACGCTAACATACAGTAAAAAAAACAGGTACACATCAACAAAGATACATACTATAGATTCAACAGAGATTGTACTAATAAATACTTTGTATTTCACAGTGTACCTCTGCTAGGATCAAGGATCATGTTTTTGAAGAAGAGGAGAGGGGAGCCGCCCATGGCTAATCTAATTTAAGATGCAATGGGATAGGTAGGCAGTGGAGGCGTCAAGTATTAATGAAAAGCCACCCCACTGCAGAAGCAATATCAGGTAACCCAGGACACTCCTTCGGGGTTATACCATATGGCGACTCACACCATCTCGTCCATATCTTATATTATTTGTGCAGGGCCTTTCTCTGTGTTATTTTTTCTCATGGCCCACTGTGTCATTCACCAATATCACCCAGCATGACAAAGTAGAGGGATCAGGGGCCATCCATGGTCTGGCAATTATAACCTTGGCCAGTGTGGAGAGGTTGAGAGTGCTGTGTTGAATCATTCCTCAACATACGCCCCAAATAGCAGTGACCCTAATGCACGCCCAAACTCTCTCCCAATAGCAATATACACGGGGGCAGGCCCACAGTAGGTGCCAGAATCCAGCAACTGAATCTTCATACTTAGGGTATTCAGAAGATGACATAACCAACCAGATCCAACCTCTTGATGCTCAGTGGGGAATGATAGACTCTGTGCAGAATGTAATAAATTATTTCAACACATAATTGATATACACCTGGCCTATTGATATTAATAGGGAGCGGGACCATAGGTTATGCACACTCAGGTTATAAAAGGTAGTTTGGTGGTACCTGGCACTCCCCGCGAAGGAGGGTGTCGGAGTGCCTAAGAGCGCACAGCTTGATAGTATTAAATAGTAAATAATAATGAGCCCCCTAATACTCTAGTTACTTGTAGCCTTGAAACAAATAATCCATACAAAACAATAGTAAATGCTGATTAACTGATAATAGCGGAAAGTGCAGCCTCACTGGCCTAATTGGATAACATTCAAACAAACAAGTAGACAAAAAAAAGGACCAGTTTATGGCGCACTAATATCAAAGAAAAAATAGAGTAATGTAATGACAATAGTTAGATATATTTCAAGAACAGTCTGATGCTGAGAAAAAGGTCAATTAAAAGGTAACTTTTACTATTAGTGTACTAAAAAATATAATGGGGGGCGAAATACAAAAAACAAATTGTTACTAATACATCCCTTTGCACATAGATTCAGAGTAATAAACACACCATACTCACAAATGTATCGGGATAACAAAAATGAGAATTATAATGGCCACATTGAAACAATCATCAAATAGCATATAGCAATATCCATGTGGCAACAATGTCCAAATATACCAAAATATTCTGCCAGCAGCACAGTAAAAAAATCTCCATGGTCTATAAAGAAAAATAAGATCTCACCCTGTGTAGGTGCCTAGCCGCCTCACGGCAGGACTTCGCCCTAACACAAGGAGGGTATAATAATCCCTGCACTGCAATGCATGCCCCAAGGATCTAAGTTAAATGTTGCTGGAGAAAAGTGAATAGGTGGAAATGCACAATTTAAAACAGGGATGTAAAAAATATATTGGGGAAACCAGGGTGCACCCCGGCGTCTCCTTACCGCTGACACGCGTTTCGCCGTTGTGGCATGTTCGCAGGCATGGGTAACGTGTTATGGCGCTCTTATTTACCCTCTAGAAGATCCAACCAAATTTCGAGGGGCGTGTCCAAAGAGAATGACGAGTGGTTACCTTAAATAGGAAGTGATCAGTACATATATCTGTTCTGTAGACATGACAACCGTTTAGTTTACCTGGTAGTTACGGCAACCTACACACTTATAGTAATCACAGCACATGGACAGAGAGGAAATAGATTTAAAAATAATAGGAAACAAGGGGAAAAAGAACCTGTACTATAAGTTATTAGAGAGGGACCACAGGGTGGAATGTAAATTAGTGAAAAGTAATGACTAGTGGTTACCCTGAATAGGAAGTGATCAGGACATATATCTGTTCTGTAGGCATGACGACTGTTTAGTTTACCTGGTAGTTATGGCAACCTACACACTTATAGTAATCACAGCACATGGACAGAGAGGAAATAGATTTAAAAATAATAGGAAACAAGGGGAAAAAGAACCTGTACTATAAGTTATTAGAGAGGGACCACAGGGTGGAATGTAAATTAGTAAAAAGTAATGACATTAAGAGAGCTGAAAAAATGTATTAATCTTTAAAAATATAACAAATAAGCCAGTATTAAGGGTCAATAAAAATCAGAGAAAAATTAATGATGACAAGAATACAATTATATTGAAAAGTACGAGTAACATATAGAGATATCCAGGAGATAAAAGAGTACTGGATTCAAAACAGATTTTTGGTTCCACAGAAATAGTAAATTACAAGGGACATCTCAAAATGTTATAAATAATATGTGTATTCCCCAGTTTAGTAATAGCTTAGAGATAGTTTAAGAATTACAAAAACATGGCATGATTGGCATTCTCATTCATGCCCCTCGGGGCTAATGAGTCCATTTGGAAGATCATCATAGCTTCCTTTTGGAGTAAGAGTTTATTCCAGTCACCACCCCGAATTTGTTTCTGGATCTTAAGAAGGGCAAAGGCTTTGAGATTTTTTGGATCCCCATTGTGAAGTTTTAAAAAATGTTTAGCGACAGGGGTGAGTGTTTTCATATTTTCCTTGTCTCTTGCTGCGTTTTCAACTGATCTTATATGTTCAAGTATTCTTTCTTTCAATTTGCGTTTTGTTTTACCAATGTATAGACAATTACACAGGCAGCGAAGGCAGTATACAATTCCTACTGATTCACAGTTGATGAAAGTATTAATAGTCCAAATGTGCCCAAATTTGTCTTCAAATTTTTTATAAGGTTCCATATTAGGACAAGCCTTGCATCGTCCGCAACAAAAAAAATCCCTTGGTGCTGAGTGTCCTACCGGGTATTGGTGAGAAATTACTTCTCATAAAATGATTGGATAGGTTAGGTGATTTCCTCCAACTCATTTGTATACTGGTACCAAGTGCCTTTGCGAAAATGGGTTCGGTTGTTAATACATGCATATGTTTATTAGGAAATCGTCTGATGGAATCTGACTCCTTACAGTACATTCCCACAAATCTTATAGTTTTTTTTTTTTAGAAGAGGCCTCTTCCCTAGATTTATGGTAAATTAGGGTTCCCCTGTCCATTTTTCTAGCTGCCTGAAAAGATTGTTTAATGATCTTAGGGTGATAGTCTCTCTTGAGTAGTCTATTCTTTAATTCTAAAGCTCGGTGATTAAAGATTTGATTGTCTGAGACATTTCTCCTGAGGTGAATGTATTCTCCCTTAGGGATCCTGCGTAGCGTTGGTTTAGGATGTGAACTGAATTGGTGTAACAAGCTATTAGTGGCTGTTTTCTTTCGAAAAATGTCAGTCATGATGGAACCAGCTTTCCTCCTGATAATAGAAGGATCCAGAAAATCAGTTTTCTTGACTTTTGACCATTGTTAGTTTCAAGTTGAGGTCATTTGTGTTCAAAATAGTGACAAAGTAAATAAGGACTTGTTCTGGACCGTCCCAAAAAGGCAAAATGTCATTGATGTAACGTGACCAAAATAAAATGTGATTGGTATAGAAGTCATGGGATTCTTGGAATAGCACCTCGCGCTCCCACCAGCCAAGATAGAGATTGGCATAGGTGAGAGTGCAAGTGGTACCCATAGCCGTACCTCTTAGCTGAAGATAGAATCGGTTGTTGAATAGAAAAAAGTTATTCCTCAGAACAAAGTTAAGGAGTTTGATAGGGAAGTCGTTAAATGGAGAAGAAGCCATAGTGTCCAGAAAAAAGTGAGTTGCCCTCACACCAGCATCATGTCCGATGCTGGTGTAGAGGGATTCCATATCAAGAGGGCCCAGGTATTAGAATATCATCAATTTTAGACAATATGTCCATGGTGCCTCTTGTATATGATGGTAAGCTCATAACGTGGTGACGTAAATGTTTGTCAAGAAAAATACTTGCATTTTCGGTAATACTGCCAATGTCCGAGACGATGGGTCTACCTGAAGATAGTTGTTGGACCTTGTGGACTTTTGGTAACATATAAAAAGTGGATAGCCAGGTTGATCTATCCACAAAAAGTCAAAATCTGTTTTATTGATAGTGTTGTCGTCCCGGGCATTTTTTTTTAGCAGGTTTAGATATAATTCTAAGACATTGTCAGTAGGGTTGAACAAGAGTTTCCTGTAGCAGGTTTGATTCTCCAGTTGATATATCGCTTCCTTATTGTATTGGTCCATGGGCCAAAGGACAATATTGCCCCCTTTGTCTGATTGTTTAATAATTACATCGGTTCATTGGCTTAATTCTTTGAGTGCTATAGATTTCTGTCTTGTAATGTTAGATGGAAATGGCTGTGGTCTGATACAGAGTATATCAAGGTCTCTAGAGACAAGGTCTAAAAAGACCTTAATTTGGGGATAATGGTTTTATTGACCCTTAATACTGGCTTATTTGTTATATTTTTAAAGATGAATACATTTTTCCAATTCTCTTAATGTCAATACTTTTCACTAATTTACATTCCACCCTGTGGTCCCTCTCTAATATCTTATAGTACAGGTTCTTTTCCCCCTTGTTTCCTATTATTTTTAAATCTGTTTCCTCTCTGTACGTGTGCTGTGATTACTATAAGCGTGTAGGTTGCCATAACTGCCAGGTAAACTAAACGGTTGTCATGCCTACAGAATGGATATATGTCCTGATCACTTCCTATTTAGGGTAACCACTCGTCATTCTCTTTGGACACGCCACTCGAAATTTGGTTGGATCTTCTAGAGGGTAAATAAGAGCGCCATAACACGTTACCCATGCCTGCGAACAAGCCACAACGGCGAAACGCAAGTCAGTAAGCACCCTGGTTTCCCTATTATCTTTTTTACATCCCTATTTTAAATTGTGCATTTTCCACCTATTCACTTTTCTCCAGCAGCATTTAACTTAGATCCTTGGGGCACGCCATTGCAGTTCAGGGATTATTATACCCTCCTTGTGAGGGCGAAGTCCTGCCGTGAGGCGGCAAGGCACCTACACAGGGTGAGATCTTATTTTCCTTTATAGACCAGGGAGATTTTTCACTGTGCTGCTGGCAGAATATTTTGGTATATTTTGTTTGTTTTGGGCTAACACATAATTACATTTGGCCGGATCCAGAACAACGTCCCTCGGCGGAATTACGTCCGTCAGATGCCGATGACAGTTACTGTGCATGCGTAGTAACTATTCTACGTAATCTATGTATCGTTTTGTTACATAGATTGCGTATATGCGGCCTTAAAGACTGCATATACGCAATCTACGTAACAAAACGATACGTAGATTACATAAAATAGTTACTACGCATGCGCAGTAACTGTCATCAGCATCTGATGGACGTATTTCCGCCAAGGGACATTGTTCTGGATCCGGCCCATTGTTGCTACATGGATATTGCTATGTGCTATTTGATGATTGTTTCAATGTGGCCATTATAATTATAATTTTTTTTTCCAGATACATTTGTGAATATGGTGTGTTTATCTCTCTGAATCTGCAAAGGTATGTATTAGTCACAATTTGTTTTATATTTCACCCCTCGTTATATTTTTTAGTACACTAATAGTAAAAGTTAAGTTTTAATTGACCTTTTTCTCAGCATCAGACTGTTCTCGGAATATATATCTAACTATTGTCATTACATTACTCTGGTCCATCTTTTTGTCTACTTGTTTGTTTTAATGTTATGCACACTCAGGGTCTGAACCTCGGGTTAGTTCTTATTATGCTATAGAGGCACCTCTGGATCCATTCCCTCACCCCCTAAAAAGCTTCCCCACCAGTTTCCATGCCTTAACAGCCTACAAAATGTAATACATTTTATAAACTTACAAAAAACCCTTGTATTAGCGCACTACAGGCTGCAGCAAGCCTAGGCTGATATTAAAGCCTTTGGCATGCTGGATCTTGTAGTACTTTAAATTCCAGCATGCCCATGACTGCCGGGACATGGTGGCAAATGGGGAATTACCAAATGCCAATATGCTCTGACACCCAGGCCCTGCTGCGGCTTGTAGTCTCCCAAAATGAAAATGCTGGCCTGATAAAAAAATGAAATAATACATAAAATAAATAATAAAAGAAAATGCCTTTCATACTTACCCACAGAAAAATGTTAATATAGAAGGTCCAAATGTTTACTCCGTAAGGATAGTGTTGTCTAAATAAATAAGACCTTTATACAGACATTGGGCCTGATCCAGAACAACGCTTCGAAGCGAATTTACGTGTGGCGGAGACGTAAAATCGAAGTTTTGAACGCACTGCGCATGCGCACCATAGAAAATACGCACATTAACGTAGCGTAATAGTGAACGTATGGGCCATTCACGTATGTGTCACGTAAATACGTGTGGGTGTGCCAATTTTACGTTACTCCAAAATACGTCTGAAATACGTGAAGTAGGCGGGGGGTGGTATTTAAAGTGTACAGTATGGGCGTGCTTAGCTGCGTAAATTTGTTCAGCCCATACGTACGTGTGCGTATGACTGCGGTAACGTTGGAAAAAGTTAAGGTAGGGTTTGGAAAACGTATCTTGACAAAATATGTCCGTGCAAGGGGTGTGCCGAGGGGAGTGTAACGAATTTACGCGCACGAAAATACGCTCCGCGAATAAACGTATGGCAAACGTAGTTCTGGATCTA
>WWET01006290.1:13106-27820 GCA_011038615.1 Limnodynastes dumerilii
ATATATATAGTTATTGTATACATATTAAAATAGTAAAACAATAGTTCTGGCCTGGGTAGAATTGCACTGAGGAAGATTAAGCCCTGTGGGCAGATCAAAGCAGGCAAGTTCTGGCTTTGATTACCAGTTTTAGATAGATAAATGAAGAATTAAGAATTGTTAGAGCAATAGAAAGAAGTTTCCAAGAGCACACACTGCGTTCTTGGGCCCTAATTTACAATTAAGCTTGTAAGGGAACATACGCAAGTCTCTTGCACAAGTCCCCTTGAAATGTAACATCGGTGCAAGCACAAGGCAGATGTTTCATGTTGTAAGTTCATAAGTACGTGTCAAAGTTCCATACAGAAGAACTTCCGTAGACTTTATTCCATACAGGTGAGGTTAGGCATGCTAATTAGGTGTCGGGGAAGGAGAGCACCTGATATGGACACAGATCTGTGTGGAGAAGTTAAGTTAGGGTCCTGAACACATAAGGGAAGTGCCAGTGCCTACTTATAGATCTTCGTGCGTACGTAAGTCGCATGAAAATCTGATTCTGGTCCTTAGACTTCAGTCCACTGGACCAGATTCAGATCTCCGTCCACAGAGACCTGTAAGCCGGCATGAAAGAGAAGAGTGCATGCCCCTTCTCCAGAACCCTCCTTTAACTTCTCTGCACAGATCTGCGTCCACACAGATGAAGATATGTGCAGAACTGCTGCCCTCTTCCCCTGGCCTTTATGGTGACATGCCGATATAAAGTCCAAGCCCCTTCTATGGGAGTTCTTCCATACGGGACAAAACGCATGCGCCAATGTTACATGAAAAGTCTCTTGCAGAAGTACCCTTCCAAGTCTAATTGTGAATCAGAGCCATTGTGATTACTGTCCTTATAGGAGATGTTTTACTTGTGGCCAGAACAATAGATTACATAATGTTAACATCAAATCAGAAAATACAAAAATATAGCGAAAAGTACAATTCAATTGCTCCAAAAGCCATATAGTATCATTGGCCATTTTAGAAATGCAGGAGGCAGAGCACAATTGAACCTCTCCAATAATTTCAGCCCTTACACTTACCAACCTATGTTACATTAACTTCTGTTGTACAAATATCATAAACTGCCAAGGCCGACACACAGCTCACCCAGTCATACACCACACCTTGAAATAAAAACACATATTACTTTATTGGATTTAAATAGGGGGCACAGATTTATTAATTGGAATTGACAAATTTACTATACTTTGGATATAAGAAGATAGCAGGTGGAGGACAGCAGATGTAATAAGTTATATCGAAGGACAGGCATCCCCTGTCCAGGCACCCCCCAGGTAAAGCATCAAGATCGGGTACTAACAGCCTTCAAAGTACACACCCCACGGCGGCAGCACTTGGCGTGACCTCCTGCAAGTATTGAGGAGTGTACCTAATCAATACCTCAAGACCCCTTCCCCTTGCGTCAAGTGAAAATTGCTGTTCCCCCACTGCTAATGCCCATCCATGCCCCGGCTGAAAAGAAAAAAACATGCTAATAGAAAAGAAAAGTAAAAACGTGAGGGAGGGAAACGAATGAGAAGAATGATGGCAAGATGGCTGCAGCCCTTATAAGACCCCATTAACCCTCACCCTTAGCCACCCCCCAAGCTACCTGATTGGCTGACCTCATTATTTATTAACCCATAAATAAGTGTATGCTGATTCACAGTGTGTAGGCCGGGTGTTTATATGCCTTCATGCTTAAGACAGCACTCAATTTCATTTTCTTTTAGTGGTAGACAGAGGAGTGTGTACTAATCATTATCCTTTAAAATGGGAGCATTGGACCAGATGCAGATTTAAGAAACTCCGGCTTCTTACATGCAGAGTTCTCAAAAATAACCTACTGCGCATGAATAGTAGGTTGTTTACGCAAACTACATACCATTTAGATACGTAGACTCACTATGTGCGGTCTTTAAAGCTCAGGCTGCCGGGGCGCATTAACGGAACCTCAGCGTGTATTTTACTTCCTAAGAAAATATACACAGTTACTGAGGATAGCCCTATAGCACTCTTAAGTGCCATTAGGTTCCTAAATACAGGGGCGGGTTGTGAGGCTGGATGTGTGAGTTAGGTGTGGATCGGCCCACACCTAACTCACTCTCTTAAATCTGAATCAGCTCCATTGTTGGGATGCCTCCATACTCACAACTATGTAATGTGAAGCTCTACTGTTATAAGCCCTTGAGATGCTTTAAAAACACAAAATGTATCACATGTTATCCAGATCATGTGCTGTCAACGAAAATATGTAAGAAAACAGTAAATTACATGTGCTTCTTGGATTTTTTTTTATTTCTGTTGATCCATTTTCCTTCTACCAGTGTATTTCTGCCACAAAGTCCCCAAGCAAAATATAGGTAAACCCAACGCCATTTTTAATAGCGCAGAAAGTTTTCTTTGCCTATATTTTGTCATAACTTTTTTTTACCAAATCTGTCTGTAATTGTTAAATACATGAATAAATTATTTTATATATGCATGCTTTTCTTTACTTCAGATATCGCCTTTTGTTTTGAGAATATAGCAAAAACATTTTTTCTTCTAACAACTGTTCCAGACTTGTATCAATGAATCTTTTAGACCGCATATACGCAATCTACGTATCGAAATGATACGCAGATTACGTACAATAGCTACTACGCATGCACAGTAACTATTGTTTATTGAATTACATCCGTCTATGCAAGACGGACGTAGATCTGGATCCGGCCCAATGTGTTTATGTCTTCTAGAGGTTGCCTTGACTTAACAGTTCCCCATAACTTCAATATTAAAATAACGCTTTTAGCAGAGAATGGAACTCAATAAAAATGTTTATATATAATCTTCACTAACAGTCATTTATGTTTAATTTTACATTCTTAATCCACCATACCATGGGCCTTCCACATGCAGAGACTTAAGGTAGGGTGCTGTATGTGGAAGGTCTATACGTGTGAGGATGGTGCGTATGGAATTCTCTCACACGTATGGAATTCTTGATACCCAGTTTGATACCTTAGCCTCCATTGCAGTGGCTAACTCCAGAATCTAATCGCAGTTCAGGATCTGGCTTTTACAGCAGGGATGTGGAACCTCCTGTCTGAGAGGTGTATAAGGCCCCCGAAATCATTTGGGGTGGCCCTCCGCAGGCAGGACTCTAGTAGAGGTGTGGCTTGACTTCTGAATGTGCTCTCCAGAGCTCCTATGGTGGGGGGGTCTTGCAAGCTCTAGATCCCAATCTGCTCCTGGGTCCCTGGTGGCAGTTAGGACCCTGAAACTCTCCATGTTCCTGGATCCTGATCAGGAAACTCTCATTGGGGAGCAGCCTGCATGTGGCAGCAGATAGATCTCAGGGCCGCCGCTGCTGCCATTTCCTTCCACATTAGGGGCGAGTTAATTACATTTTTGACCAAATATAGCAGGATAATTTTTATATTGATCATTTTGTATTGCCTGTGAATGACGTTATCAATATCCAAATGGCCCTTGGCAGAAAAAGGTTCCACTCCCCTGTTATACAAAGAAGGATAGCTTGTGTGTACTGAAAGATTATGCACCAAGAAGTAGATTATTTATTCTATTTGCACACAGACATTTAGAGCCAGATTTACTAAACTGTGGGTTTGGAAAAGTGGAGATGTTGCCCATAGCAACCAAACAGATTCTAGCTCACACTTTCCTATTACATACTAGAGAATGTCAGCTAGAATCTGATTGGTTGCTATAGGCAACATCTCCACTCTTCCAAACCCACAGCTTAGTAAATCTGGCCCTTAATCTTCATTCTGAGCTATGTACATTAATGAACTGTGTAGAATTAGACATCACTCCAGAACACTCCAGAATTTCAGTTCTAAATAATCTATCTGATCAAATAGTTTTTCATTATATTGGGTTAATATTGTTCTTGTTGTCTATTAATTCTATAACTCTGTGGGATATATCTGTGAGAGTGAACAGCAAGTTTCACAAAATGACGTTATATTAATTAACTGGATTGACTTCTGCCTTATTATATGTCTACAGAAACACATCACCTATTACATTGCCATTACTCTTAATGTACATTCCATTATAAATAATATGTGCTCACAGTTCTGTTCGATAAAACATCACATAACTTAAGTACTGTATAAAGAAACATCTAGCTTTCCATTGTACCTAATGTATGTGTATGTTGAGGATAATTAAAGTACAAACTTCCAAATATGTTAAAACAATTTCCATTAAAAAAGACGCATCTGTTCACAGAGACCAAAAAGAGTTATCTTGCAATAGGCAACATGTTTGATGCTTGATTTTTTTTGCTAGAAATGTGAGAAATAAAATTCATTTTTATTGTTTTAAATTTTATTGCTTAATAGTTTTATCTTAACAGTATTCAAGGATCAGATAGAACCAGAGGTATAGCAAGGATTAATGGCACCCGGAGCAAGTGAAGGCTATGGCGCCCCCCAACCCTGTCCTCCCAAATTGTGGTATAGCATGGTGAGCATGTGAGCATGTTGTGTGATATTTGCCCCCTAAAAGTGTTATTTTTGCTTTCATTTTGATTTTTGGGTTCTTCTCTTCGTGCCTCACGTTGCTTTTTAACTAAACCGAAAAACCTATGTTGATAATGAAGATAGTTGCCATTACACATCTCCTCCCACCCCCATTACATATTTCCCTACCTCTGTTAAACATCTGCATTTGGTCTCCCCTCCTATTGCCTTCTTGTGCCCCCTTTCCAATACACTTCCCTCTCCCTGCGACTCCTCTATACACATGGTCTTCCCTTGTCCTCCATACATTTATATATCTCTCTTTCTGTCCCCTCTACATTACACATCTCTCTTACTCCCCCCTCCCCCATTAATTACACAACCCCTTCCTATATCTCTTACATTACGCTTCTAAGCACATGTGGGGTGTATTAGGGGTCTGGGAAGGACACATACTATAATATGTGGTTTATATTAGGGTTTGGGAATGGCACACTGTATACAGTATATAATATATACCCCACATATAATAATATGTGTTATTTCTAGACCCATGATATACCCCACTTGTACATTATATAGTGAGCAATTCCAGACCCCTAATACTATCCCACATATAATACTGGTATATTAGAGATCTGGAGATGCCACTTGGCTGTGCTCTGCGGTGCCCCTTTGGACTGCCAGTGCCCGGAGCACAAGCTCTACCAGCTCCACTCACGCTACTCCTCTGGATAGGAATTATGGGATTCTGTAAACCAGAGATGATCTAATAGTTGCATCATAGACCCAGTGGCTCGATCCAGATCTGAACATAAATAGCAGCTTATCTCATGTGCCGTATTTGCGTGCTGTAATGGACAGTTTGATACGTTCAATCAACTTGCACAAGTAAACCAGACATCTGGATGGGAAGTAAATAATGGCATGTGGCATAAGGGCACAAAGCACCAAGCTCTCTGCTTCTATGTCTCCAAAGGTGCACTGCAAGTGCAGGGTTGTGTAACGTGTTTGGAACACGGAAAAGTCAATTCACAGGAAAATATGAAAACATTCATTTTTTTTTACTGTCAAAAAATAAACAACAATCACACAATACTCTAGCAGTGATTCCATATCTGTTTATTTTATTTTCCTGGACAACAATCAAGCTGACTGGTACTAAGTTGGCTTCTGACTTCTGACATGATCTATAAACATGCAAGTTTTCGAACATAAAGTAACCATTGTGACATCCGTGTTCTGACCAGGATCAAATGCACTGGCCTTGGCCCCGCCCTTGCTGTACATTTTCCCTCCAACCCTTCCCTCCCTCTACATGCCCCTCACAGCACAAGCCCCGGACACCAGATTTGTTTTGGTCGTGCCTGCGTGCTCTTCAGTTCTGCGCAGTAGCAAATCATGCAGAGAAATGTCACGCCAGCCGATGTACACTCAGGTTTGGATTGGTTCTAGTGAGATCTGATTATTTTATTGAGCCCTATCTGCATCACAAGTTGGAGTTATCAATGGCAAAGCAGATGACAGATGCAAATATTTACCATGGGCAGAATTTATTAAGCTGCGGGAAAGGAAAAGTGGAGATGTTGCCCATAGCAATCAATCAGATTCTAGCTGACATTCTCTAGTATGTAATAGGAAAGTAAGAGCTAGAATCTGATTGGTTGCTATGGGCAACATCTCCACTTTACCTTTCCCGCAGCTTAGTAAATCTGGCCCCAAGAATGGCTCGAGAAGTCTTATTTTGTAACCTCACTCACTCACTTATTGATTGGAGGTTAATAACAAAAATAATTGGAACATTTTACCATTGTCCCAAACCATTTCATGGGTCAGTAATGTTGAGTAATGGCAGTATTCTAAATGTCAATATAGGACAAGCAATGATTACAGTGTACCCAAATCCAGGTAGTTCTTAGTAAAAGAGATGTTCTGCAGGTAGGTGCCCCACATAATACCTGTACATACTCTATTTTTGGTTATATAAATAAATATTTCAATCATTACACCAAGCCATTTTCCTTTCAAGACAATGGGGTAGATCCTGAACTACGTGTGTGCGTACGTATTTTAGCGGTGCGTATTTTCGTACACGTAAGGTCAATACACTCCCAACGGCGCACCCCTTGCACGGACGTATTTTCTCAAATTACGCGACCCAAACCCTACCTTAACTTTTCCTAACGTAACAGAATACGTCCGCTAACGGGCGTACAGACTACGTGAACGTACGCAGCTTAGCACGCCCATACTGTACACTTTAAATACCACCCCCCGCCTACTTCACGTAAAACGCACGTATTGGTCACTAACGTAAATTTGGCACGCCCACACGTAAGTATTTACGTTACGTTAGCGTGAATTCTCCATACGTTTGAAAATACGCTACGTGAATGTGCGTATTTTCTGCGGTGCGCATGCGCAGTGTGTACAAATCTGCGAATTTACGTGTCCGCCACACGTAAATTCGAGGAAATGCGTAGTTCAGGATCTGCCCCAATGCCCTCATTTAGACCTCCATGGGACTCCGCACAAAGATCACCAGATTATCTTATTTCAGCTTTTTTTATTATTTGGTTTTATTGTATTTAAAAAAAAATCTTTTTATAGTACTAAAAAAAATAAAAAATAATTACAAACCCAATATTGTGTTCCATTATCCAGCAATCCTATATCATAAATCTTATCTACTCTAAGTAGATGAATAAGAATAATCAATAGCATATACAAGCATAATAACACTCTCAATTGATTCCCCATAAACTAAATTTGTTTTCTCTCATATATAAATATATAAATGGTGAAAGATAACAGCTCCTCTGTTGGAAGAATGACTTAAGAGAAAATAGACCTTATTTTTTGTTATGGGTGACTAGAAACACTCCCTTATCTGGAATAATAAACAGTTGTATCGACTGTATTACTGGGTGACACAAATCTAACCCTACAGCATAGGACATGACTGCGAAACTCTAACTCTCTATTGTAAAACTACAAACACATTTTATTAATACACGTTACACAAATCTGGGAGTCTATGAGGAAGTGGGCCGCAGTTGCCGCACTGACAATCACAATTTCAGCAATGATTTAGCTGAAACCACAATGTTAGCTGTTTTAAATTCGAAAGGAAGTTAAAAGCGACACATATTGTCGGCAACAGTACCATAAGAAGAGATTTGGCACAGTATACCTTTGTTACGTGACATTGAAAAATTAAAAACTCTTTTGATCTGTACCCCGACTCTCCTCTCTGCTCTTTGCCCAACTCTCCTCTATGCTGTGTTCCCCAGTGCTCATTTATGCTCTGTTCCCTGGTGCTCCTCTCTGCTCTGTTCCCCGGTGCTCCTCTCTGCTCTGTGACTGACTCTCCTCTCTGCTTTGTGCCCGGCTTTCCTCACTGCTATGTGCCCCAGTTCTCCTCTCTGCTCTGTTCTCCAGTTCTCCTTTTCACTAGGGATGGGCGAGGCTTGATGATGTCATCAAGCCCCGTCCACCCACTGGAACACTAGGGATTGTAGTAGTGATTGACAGGGAGCGGAGTTTAATGACACAATTCGCATATTTTGCATCATTAAGCCCCGCCGTCATACCAGAATCTATTTTTTCCCTCCGGGAGATGTCCCAGAGGGAACAAATAAAAAATATTCAACCCTGAATTAACCCTTCATCTTTGGACATTTTCTGGTCTTATAAACAGGAAACTAGATACTTTTTATAAGTCCTTAGTTATTAGGCCACTAACAAAAGTAAAATATTGTTTTCCCAGTTCATATCTGACAGTTCCACCTACCTTTCCTTTAAATGATTTATGGGATAACAGACTTAAAAATGGAGATTCCCCTTCAGTATAGTTTAAAATATTTGACTTTCCTTAATTGCAACAAAGGGCTTGCTTTAGGTAGGCGAGGTTTTCACAATGTGTGTCTAATATAAATTCTTTCAAAGATGGTGCAAAATTATGTAGTAATTCTGCTTTCTTTGCTCTTTTAAATATTGGTCTTTTTATTTATATAAAAAAAGGGGAGAACAAGGTCAGTATAGAAAAATGACAAACTTTACAAAAAGCATTTTTAATTACCATTTAAATGTATGTTCTTTGTTTAGCTTTCAATTAAATGAGATGTCATAATCATGCAAATTTTAAAGGACAACCCTGTATAGAATGTTCTTGAGAGTTTCTCAAGGAGGAAAGCATCACTAATTGGTTTTATATAATGTTTCTTAAAGCCAGATATTGAGGACAAGTTAACATTTAATCAGCGTAGGTGAAATAATACTATTTTCATGTACACTCTACAGTAAGGACAAGCTAAATGAAGGATTAAAAATACAGTACATAAATTAACCCCTCATGACTGGGTCTTGTTACAAAATGACCAATAAAAATCCAGTTTAAAAACATAAAGCATCTAGTTGCTATTAGTATTATAACTCGTATGTGGGTGGATGTACAGAACCCCACCATAAGACTGGAAGACGCTCCTAATTGTGGTTGCAGTCCAATGTACCTACTTTCTATTACGTGTATACTGTATATATTTTTTAAAAGCCTTAAGAATGTCCCAGGTTAAGCCAAATTATGGTAAGCCTATATCATAGGCGTATCTATAATGGATGCAGGGTGTGCAGTGCACACGGGCCCCTCATTCATCCTACACCCAGGGTTGGCAGGGGAAGGGGGCCATTCTGCATCTATTCCTTCCCTCTAAGAGCTTCTGGAGGGAAGAAATACTCGCAGAATGAGCCCCTCTTCCCCTGTGGTGGGACTGTCCCTATAAGTGGGCCAAAAAGGAGGCGGGGCTTACAGAGCAGTAAGATCAAGCCCCTTTTGAGGTCCGCAAATTGGTACAGTCCTGTCTAAAGTAATGGGAGGGGGGCCCATGTACAAATCCTGCACAAGGAGCCCCCTCACTTCTTAAAACGCCCTTGGCCTATATATTTATATCTTTCAACACTATTGTAAACAAAACATACTATTGAAACAAAACCGTTCACAATCGCTGCATATTTTTCTGGGACCATAATGTACTATTAACACGATGGCCAGCAAAAATCAGCATGTAACAGTAGCAGTAGTACTGTACTTCAAGCCCCCGTATGTCTGTAGTTATTTATGGATGTATTATAGAGTATTTTAAAAAATGATGTCACATCCAGATTTAATAGTTTAATTTGGGCATTGTGGAAAGCAGCCTGTGTAAGAGGATATGTTTGCTGTAGGGATTACCAATGTGCTTAATGTTTTAATCAACAGCCTTCCAGGATTCTACTGACTTCCAGAAGCTTGAAATGTATGTTGCTGACCATTCCTCATCATACCACAGGAAACTGGAACAAATCCGTAATAAAAATTAATAAAAATGTTTCCTAAATCACAAGAACATCAAAAAGTGAACTAGCAAATCAAAAAAATTTTACCTGCTAAAGAAACAAACAGGGGGCTAGTATGTGATTTTGCATAATATGTTGATTTCTGCTAATTATCATGTGGTTTTAAAACAACAAAGAACCATAATCTGCTATAAAATATAAACAGAATGGAAGTTGCTCAATCAGTTTATAAGTATATGTTAAAACAGGTACGTGAAAGGCAGGGGGTTAATCTGCTTGCCACAGAAACAAAAGGAACAAATAGCTCCAGCAACACTGCCATAAACCAGTAACAAACTCTACTGTTCTATCTGTAAAATAATTTCAGGAAATGTCCGTTACACATATTACAGAAATGTCCGTTACACATATTTGATAAAATATGGGATAAGCAACCAGCCACCGTCAAGGCCTTTCTGTATATGGTGGTCCTAACTCTAAAATTGAGAGTCCCAATGTTGGGTCCCATATATATGTTTATAAATTGAGAGCCAACTTACCTAGGAGATACCCCTTAAAGCTCTCCCTCTCAGCAACTGCTCCCAGACAATATAAATAAAATATGTTGATATTTCTTCTGAATTATTTTATGCTGCCCGAATCCCCCAAGGAAAACCAGTACTGGGGCTAATCAGCCTAGGGCTAGTTGCAATGAGCCGGGTCCAGACCTACGGGCACCTTACGTGCGCCTGAGGTCATTACGGCCGGCATCATAGTGCCCTGTGCACTCCCCGCTAAAGGTAGTAAAATCTAGACACTTACGTGTCCAGATTCCTACCTTAACATTTACCTTAGCCTTACAGCCTTGTCGTAATGCTGCTTTCCCCGCCCCGAGCGCTAATTTAAACGCCAATCTCCGACCTATATTGCGGAGAAACGGCAAACGTAAAAAGGTAACGTACATTACATACGGCGAGCACAACCTTCTTGACAGGGGAATTACGCAATCGCCATGCGTAATTCCCCTGTCAGCCGTAGCCCAGGATCTGGGTCAATGGGCTGGATCCAGACCTTGTTAAGTGCATGAACTTAGTTACTCCTGGGCTAAACCATGTTGATTTCAGGGGGAGCCAAGTTAATTGTATTCTTTGCATGCAGGGATATATCTTTGAATTGCTTACTGCACACAGATACTGACGAGCATTACTATCACACTGTTATTTAGACTTGGGATAGGAAACATCACCTCTCAACACTAATACTGTTTGCAACAGATGAAATATGACTCCCCTGCATTCAACATGGTTTATCCCAGGAGTAACTAAGTTCATGCACTTAACAAGGTCTGGATCCACCCCAATGTCATTAGCCAGACCCCAATTCATTGCCATGTCCTCTATTTTTGCTAGTTTAGTGTTGAATACCTTAATATCAGGGGGACCATTGCTTTGGTTTCCCTGTATTTTGGGCTAACCTGCATAGAAAGTAAGAAATTGTGTTGGTTATGACCTAGGCTGCAACACGTTATTGGTTCTTTTCTTTAAACTCTTTTCCTATTGAGTCTAAAGACAGCAAAATTCATATCCAAAAAACCTGATTTTTTTTCCCAAGACTGTTTGGATCAAATCGCAGATAGGACCTGATTCACAGGTCTGAACAAGATAAGTAGGTGCGAATAAGCATGTATCCGCACCTACTGTAACTTAACGCTCCCTTCCATGCCAACTCCCCCTAATTTTACGAACCTAGATCACTTAAGAGTGCCCTAGGGCGTCCCCAATTTCCCATGTGTATTTTCCTTCTTATGAAGTATGTAAAATGGAACAGGTACAAACGACAGCATTGTACATAAATTGTACATAATAATAATAATAATAATAATAATAAAAATGATAATTTAGTTTCATTCACTCCTTTTAAATAATAAATAAACCATGTTTGGAATATCTTTACGTTAAACATGGATATAAGTTGATGTAAAAAAGCTATAAAAATAGTTTTATGATAACTCTGTTGGGGTGTTTGTCTGTGATATGAACGGCAGTTTTTTGGACGGGCCGTTTCATACCTATGTATTTCAAAAGGGCTCCTAAATCGATTTCTGCCTCGTGGAGGAGAAGCAATCGATTATCCCCGGAGCGAAGTCTGCATAGCGAATAGTGAGTGTTTCTTCTACCCTAATCCTTTTCCTAATTATTACCCTAATCCTAACCATCAATTCCCTGCAGCCTGACATTAACCCTCCCTGCCCTGCAGCCTGACCCTAAGAGTCCGCAACAACTAGCTTAACCCTAAGACTCTCTACCCCGCAGCCTGATCCTAAGTGTCCCCTACCCCTAGCCCAACCCTAAGACTCTCCTCCCCGCAGCCTGACCCTAAGTGTCCCCTACCCCTAGCCCAACCCTAAGACTCTCCTCCCCGCAGCCTGACCCTAAGAGTCCCCTACCCCTAGCCCAACCCTAAGACGGCCGAGGTAGGTTTACAAATGAATGAATGGGTAAGCATGCCGAGCGGTAAACTTACGCATTAATTTTTAAAAATATCTCAATGAATAGTATTTTTAAAATAGAGGCTGCTGAAAATCAGCTTTTGGCTGCCAGTATTTCTTAAATACTATTTTCTGGACACAGAAAGTAACTGCTCTGTTGTTACCTCTAGCCACATCTTAAGGAAAATACACATGGAGTTTTCCCTACTCCGCCTTCCCCGGATCCTTACCATACCTCCCTCCACCCAGTCTTCTTAAAAGCTCCCAGAGGCTGCCCTGGCACTCCTCTTTCTTTTTCACATCCTATATGCAGTCTTAAAAATGCACACATAGTCAATCTACATACCTAAGTGGTACTTAGATTGCGTAATTAACCTACTGCGCATGCATAGAAGGTTCTTTCTTAAACCTCCGCACCAAAGAAGCCGGAGCTTCTTAGGTGTGAACACAATCTATAGTGCTACTACCCACTGAGCATCCAGCATGCATTTCAACCAATCCAGACAGAAAAAGAATGACACTTCCAGCAACATGTGCCTGAGGGCCTGGATTGAGGTCACAAGTGTTTGTTCTTCTTAGTACAATATGCAGTATATGTGTGCACTTTCTAAGCTCTCATACCAATCCAGACCTCTGTATTTATATGATTTTCATATTTCATATTTTGAGTGAGAAAGCTAAAATGGGACTGGACACATGATTAAAGATTGTCCGGCCCTGCGATGAGGAATATCTTTGCATCTGTTAATTTGGGATCCAAGGACCTAATCCTAAACACTGTGGGACACCCGACTTATGCAAGCTGCTGCGGAAGTCGGGTGATTTTCTGGTGCCAGATGCTCCATAACAGATCTACTTGTGTATAAGACTGAGTTCTGTACAAGATATAAAAGATATCCACGTGCTCGGGGGGGATAGACATGCAGATGAAGCTGAGTGAATGATGGTTGGCATGGATGTGCGTTTGATCAGATGCAGATCCGTGCAAGAACTTAAGGTTTATTCATGCAGGAGTTATCCAAAGTCTGTGCAAGATAGGAGAGTGACAGGGGAATTCACTTCCCTCTTCCATATGGATTTACAGACCTCTGTGTGGATCCATCAGGTCAATATGCTGAAAAAATGCTGAAAAATCGGATCTCTGTATCCAGCCCCATTTTATTGAAGAGTCAGAATGGACCAGGTCACTTAACATTGGGAAACAAAGCAATGATGCATCTGGAAGCGAGGATATTACAACATTGCAGCACACTGTGGCATGCTGTGTAAAGCTGATCTGCCTTTTTGTTAGTTCATTACAATATTGAATAAAGGAGTCCTATGTGTTGAGGTAACGGGTTTGTAAATAGCTTGCAGGGGGTGGTATTTATCAAACAATAAGGTACAGCAAACAGCGCTATACAGCATTCTGTAACTTTACTTTGTACCTCTCTTATGGAAGTTAGCGCTTATCTCGGAAATGCAATTTTAAAAAAATTACTTGAAGTCCTGCAGTAAATTATTCTGATAGAAGTCTATTTGTACTAACTCAATGATAAAAATTGAATTACATAATACTGTGCCCTGGCATGGGACAAGAGCACTCTTTCAATCTGATTTCCTTATAATTGTGGGTGTCTGTGACTTTGATTATCACTCTTGTAGGGTATTGTGCTACTGGCATTACCTTATAATCAAAGCGTACACATTTCTGGATTACATTTTCATTCCATTTGTATAATGGCTAATTTGATTTGAATGAATGGCTGAGCTCAGCTTTACACCTAAGAACTCTGCCTATTGATCTTACCTTACAATTCAGCGACAGCAATTTTTGTAGCACTCCTTTCATTTATTCTAAAATACAATAATATGCTGTTGGATCCCAGGTAAAAATATGAATGTGTCTGGAGGTAACAACAGAGTTTTCATAAAACTATTTTATAGCTAAGGCACGTCATTATTACATCAACTTATATGCAGATTTAACTTAAAGATATTCCAAACATGGTTGGATTGGCCCCTTTGTTTAAAAGCAGTGAATGAAACTGAATAATTATTATTATTGTTGTTATTATTATTATTATTATTATTATTATTATTATTATTGTTGTTGTTTTTGTTGTTGTTATTATTATTAGTATTATTGTGCCGGATTTAGACCTAAGAAGCAGTTGCTTCTTAGGTGCATATCTGTAGTAAAGCAACTACTGCACATGTGTAGTAGGTCCTTTACTCAATCTACGTACCAGTTTGGTATGTAGATTGCCTTTGTGCGGTCTTTAAAGACCACCCGGGGTATTTTACATAAAAAGAGGTGGCGTAATGCCGTCTCGGGGAGAGTTTGGGGAAAAGTGGGAGGGGAGGGATTTAGATTAGCAGGAGAGGGAGGGGGGGGAGCCTGGTATCTTATAGCACTCGTCAGTGCCATAAATTACCTA
>WWET01006290.1:47603-72773 GCA_011038615.1 Limnodynastes dumerilii
GTAATAAACATAGTACATTTAAAAAAAAAATTTTTTGTTGCATGTATCTCTGATCACTGCAAAACATACAAATATAACAAAGGTAATGTAAAGTATCAAAATCCTTGTCCTTCAAAATAAAAACAATCTTTACAATATAAACATTAAATATAAAAATTTAAAACCATTTTATTTATTTATGGATCGATTGATTTTTATATTTTTTTTACAGCAAAACCATATTATTCTCCCCTTTTCAGATAACATTCCAAATATTCACAGTAATCCTCCCCCCATTGAAGTTACACACATATGGTACAAATAAGCCACAACTTTTTTTTGCCTATTAATCTACCTACATCTATTTTTAGACTATGAAAGGGAACCAAAGCATTCAGGGAAAGCCATGCACAAGAGGGAGAAGTCACTCAGGGAGTGTTTTAATTTAGTGTAAAAAATCATTTTAACTTTAGGGACAACAGCTCGACAAGCAATACATCAAGTAAAAGAAAATGTCCTTTACACTGTATGAATTATACATAGTTCATGAAGGTCAGTTTAGTTTCCACAGTTTATCCTTGTGGAGTGCCTTCACATGCTGTTTCCTTGAAATATTTCCTGTTGAGTTAACAATTGTATATGTTTTCTTCAAATGTTACATCTATTGTACAGTATATGACATTTAGTTAGTTATTGAAGGCAGACATTATCCTCATAATCAATAGGAACCTGTGTGAAGTAATAAAAACAAAACAAAGCAAAACAAAACAATAAAATAGAGCATTATATTGGATCTATCACAAGACAAAACTTCTATCTATCACAAGACAGAACTGGGTTGTTAAAATTGAAAACAATATTTACAGACATTAAAGAAAAAGTTTGGGAGGGCCCTGATCAAGAGTACATACTACTTTTCAAAATGGAGATAAGTTCTCAAGTCTATCATAAATCTTCATACACTAGACGTTAAGGAAACAATAGTGTTAAAATACTGTTAAAATATTATCATGGATTTAAGAAGATCATGGCATGGATTTAAGAAGATCAGTATAAATATACCATAATAATACTGAAAGTTAGTTCTATTTTGTGAGGATACTTAAAGGTACCAACATCTTTTCAACAGCCAAACCAGCTTCTGGGTCAGAACCTCTATACTGTATGTAGGAGGAACTACACAGAGAGGAGTGGTTTAGATTGTGCCAAATTTTGGGGTTCCAAGTTGAATTGGGGCAGGACTTGGTTCCCCCTTCCAAATTCAGATCTCAAATCAATCATGTCAGATCTCTGGTGTTATAGAATCAATATAAGGCACTCCCTTGTGAATTGACAGCCATTTCAGATCCAAGAGTTGAGCAGAACGGTTGTAGTTGTGTGGATATTATTGATCTGAACTGCCTCTCATAGATCAACAACACTTATTAGGGATCTCTGTTATTCAAAGTTGTATAGAAAAAACTGTAGTAGCTACACAGTGAATTGTGTGTTTGGAGGTTGTACCTTGTATAAGGCATATAATGTTTATATATTTTTTGTGTGCCTTGTAAGTCAGGGCCGTCATCATCAAATGTGGGACCTGAGACCCAGCCACGGGGCCCCGCTCCCTATTTGACGTCATTGGTGGCGTCACATAGGACGGGGCCCGGCAAACACGCTTTAACAGCGGGCCAGTGCGTAGGGAAGAACTTCCCTGTGCATTCGCCGGCCACTGAATAGCGCTGAGCAGCAAGTATACCTGCTGCTACAGAGCTAGGTAAGTATCGGCAGGCCACTGTCAAGTCCGGTCCCAGGACAATAGTCCCGACTGTCCCCTCCTGTTGTAAGTTACAGTTCTGCTCTATAATACAGTGCTTAATACTAGGGCTCTAACTTAAACTGTAAATGTTTATGTCACAAATTTTTTCTTGCACCAATAGTGTCACTGTGTTAGGATTCTTGCAGTATTGGCCTCTTACCATTAGAGGCCACCCGTGTTCTCGGTTCAGAACTGTCATCTCCAATCCTACCGTAGGTGCCGCTGTGCTCAGCCACTGGGTCAGGTGTCAGTTGTCTGGCCATCGTCTTTTCAGACCGTGTTGGACACAGCCTACTATTTTCTGTACCCTGTACCCGCTTCACTGGTTTATTTAATCTTGCCTGTATTAACTTCTTTAATTGTTACAGTTTTGTCTTGTTTGTGTGGCTGCTGTTGTTACCACCTGTGCTATGTTTCTGTCTGTTTGTTGTTTTTGCCTGTTGGCTTTATCTGTATTCAGTGTCTTGTTTATCTACATCTGTACTTGTTTCATTGCTTTAATCCTGTGTTATTTGTTATTGTTACTTGCTACTTATGTTCCAATTGCCTTGTGTTATATTTCATTAATATTCTGTAAATCTTATTTTTGTTTATCTGCATAAAATGTTTTTCTTCTCCCAAAATTCATGAACAAAGGGAGTTCATGACACACTGATAGTGAAATAGATAAAACAATGATACAGGAAATTTCCACCACCAATTAGTTAAACTTCTCCCTAAAACAGAAGATACGAAATATGGTGCAATACCCAGGGTCAGAAGTTGGACAAAGTAGCGCTCCAATGGAGCCTTACTCACCAATTAAGGGGGCTCCCAGGCTCCTCTATAGATCATTTATAAAGTTTCCCAGTCAGGTCAACTTATTTCCAATATACTTTATTAGAGACAATTCTCATAAAATCATAATTAAATGATCACAAATGCAGGTCTGGGATCGCTCTCTGGTCCACACAACACAAAGCACAATTTAGAGTAGATGACTTTGCCGGAATAAGATCCTAAACAGGATTCGAACTGAAAAAAACACAAGCATCGTGGAGATCCTAAGTCCAGCCTGCACAGCCTCAAATTGTTTCACGGTCAGCTGACCGCTTCTTCAGGAGTGAGTGAACACTGATAGTGAACTCTTTGTTGTCACAAATAGTGTCATTTGCTATAACACATTATGGGCCTGATCCATAACTACGCCTCGGAGCGAATTTACGCGTGTCTGAAACGTAAAATCGCTGTTTTGTACGCACTGAGCATGCGCACCATAGAAAATACGCACATTAGCGTAGCGTAATTGTGAACGTATGGGCCATTCACGTATGTGTCACGCAAATACTTACGTGTGGGCGTGCCAATTTTACGTTTCAACAAAATACGTGTGAAATACGTGAAGTATTGGCGTGCTTAGCTGCGTAAATTCGTCTAGGCCATACGTACGTGTGCGTATGACAGCGGTTAAGGTAAGGTAGGGTTTGGAAAGTGTATCTTAACAAAATACGTCCGTGCAAGGGGTGTGCCGAGGTAAACGAATTTATGCGCACGAAAATACGCTCAGCGAATAAACGTATGGCAAACGTAGTTCTGGATCTACCCCCATATCTCTTAGTGCCAATGTGATATGGTAAAGTTTAACATTACAACAATGTTTTTCTTTTTTTCACTGTTGAAAGCCAAAAAAATTTAATTTTAAACTGTAATTAAGGAATGAGCTGGGGATACAGTTGTGTTTTCTGTACTTAGACTGCAGTCTGATGGACAAGAGCTTGACCCTGCTGGATTGGAGGATGCCAGATCTACAATGTCACTGGATCGACTATTTTATGTTTGTCAGCATAGGCGGCCCATGGCATAGGCTGTATAGGTGGTCAACTATGGTCCCGCGGGTCAGGTGTCTCTAGGGGCCCCGCACCTATTCCGGACACTTTGACTTTTTTTTGCAAGCCTGGCGCCATACTAAATGTTATTTTCACTGTTAGTTTTAGGGTTAGGGTGGGGTTAGGGATACTGGGCCGTATGCAGAGCTCCGGCCGCATTGCATATGCATCCAGAGTTTTCTTAAAGACCGTGTATACGCAATCTACGTTGCAACAGGTAACGTAGATGTCGTAACAAAATTACTGCGCATGCACAGTAGCTCATATCGGAAAATTCCGGCCGCATATGCGGACGGAGCTCTGCATACGGCCCACTATACTATTAGGTGATGTTTAGCGTTAGGCTACAGTCCTGGGACAATTAAGTTTAGGCTGGGGATGGCTAGGGTTGGTGAGGGGGCGATTAAGGCTTTGGTTAGTGGGAGTGTTGCTTTGTCTGACTATTCACTATCGACAACATAAAGATTGGTTTAATGATACTATCGACTTTAGCTCTATCAGAATAAGGCTTCTGTTAAGTACATTTTTTGTAGACATTCCCACACTGTCGACCTAATGATGTCAAGTCTACAAATGTTTCACAAAAATGACTTTATATCATTCGCATTGAGCTGGGAAGCATCACCTCTCAACATTAATTTTCATTGCACTGTTTAAATATACCTCCCTCTGCAGCTCAACCTGGATTTGCTGAGCTGTAAACTTGTTTTTGTGTAAATACAGGGGTAGAAAATGTAAACTGTGCAAAAAAAAACTTGAGAGGTGACTTTTTGTAGCTTCATTTTAAAATTAAGTTTAAAAAATATTTTAATATAATTGCTCAATATTTGCAACAGCTGATAATTTTTCCTGAAATGCAATAATATGTAATACACACCCCACAACCATAAGCGTACCTGTAATGGGTGCAGGGTATGCAGTGGCATTCATTCTGCACCCAAGTCCGCATATCAGGGTTGGCAGGGGAAGGGGGGGCACATTCAGCATCTATTTCTTCCCTCTAAGATCTCTTAGAGGGAAGAAATAGATGCTGAATGAGTCCGCCTTCCCTTGCGGTGGGACTGTCCCTATTCAAAAAATGGGCTTGGCTTATAGCGCAGTTAGGCCCCGCCCATTTTGAGGTCTGCGAATCGGGACAGTCCTGTCTCAGCATAAGGGGGGGTCCCATGTACAAATCCTGCACAAGGGCCCCGTCGCTTCTTAAAACGCCCCAGTCCACAACATATTTGACTTGGGGTAAACTTGCATCTGATTTTGCTGTAGTTATCAAACTGTGTGCCCAAAAAGTAGACTAAAACTCTACTGCAATGTACTGTAATATTGTAAGAAATTTCCTGGCTGCCCAAAAGCAGATGGCTGCATCCTTCATCAGTTAGAATATTTGACATATTTTACCATAATTAATAAACCATCTATATAGCATCTCCATTACCTGCATACAATCGGCCTATTGTGTAAATACACAATTTTAGAAATGAGAAATGATTGTATCAGCGACTTTTCAGCACTGACATAACTAAAGGAAAGAAATTTGTAGGCACATTATTTTAATTGCATTGAACCTTTCTTCATTATAAGCTAGAGGGCAACACTACACATACAAGCATCTATTCTTCAGTCCTCTTCCTGGTACTTTCTGTGCAACCTCTTGTTCAAAAAGTTCTCTAGGGAATGGAATGAGTAATGATCAAATTTAAATTTCTTGAAGCTTCTCAGGATATTTTATATATTATATTTGTATAAAGTACATATAAATATGAAATGTAGGAAATATATTCTTTAATGGAACATTATCTCTGTCTGGAAAAGAAACAGTGGGAGCTTTCAAAAATATTGAGCCAATATGTAGAATCTACTGTGGAAGTGGTAAATATATTCTCTCGGTATATATAAAGGTGGACCAAGATGATATTTCAGAAGTTATATGGAAACGATACAAAGGGGCTGATCTAGACATGCACTTATGCCTATGTTTAGGTTTGTCGTTTGTCTGGGTCTGCATTAGTGTTCTCAGCGCTAGTGGAAAAGGCTGTACCACTAATTTAAAAAAAGAAAGCAGGCCTTTTAATGTTACTGCAGGCACGGCAGTGGCCATTATTCCTTGTACTTCCTCCTAAAATCCTCCCCCAGCTCAGGGTTTGTGTAAGTGTAAGGCGTATTGCAAGTAGTAGCGCTACGCGCTGTCTTCATTAAGGGTTAATTAGAGCCAGTGCATCTACACGAGTCAGCTGCACTGAGTATGTGCGGCCTTTAAAATGCGCTGTTTGACTCCAGTAAGAGGAGTCTGTGAGTCAGTCAGTGAGAAGATTCTGGGAGAGAGATATCTGACTTAGCCTTGTTAGAACGTTTTTTACCTTAAAGAGTTACAGAATTTTTCCTATTGAAATCTGATACAATTTAAAGATATATCCCTGCATGCAAAGTATACAATTAACTTGACTCCCCCTGAATTCAACATGGTTTAGCCCAGGTGTAACTAAGTTAATACACTTAACAAGGTCTGGATCCAGCCCAATATACTTAAAAAATCACAATTCAACCAACAATTATACAATAATATTTTCAAAGAATATCTTCAAAATTGTTCTTTCCCCCCAAATTGGAGAGGGAGCCCCCACCCTTTACACTCACCTATCCCTTCCCCTAAGATGTACACTCCTCCACATGACCAAAAGAAAATTTCAAGGGCCCAAAAAGATTCCAATGTCACAAGAGGGAGAGGAAGGAATAAAGAAGAGTATGGACAGAGAGCTCAAAAAACCTCACCACTAGACCGACGCGTTTCCACCGACTGAATCAGTCTTTTTTAAGGTCCTTGAAAAAGATTGATTCAGTCAGTGGAAACGCGTCGGTTGTCAGCTGGTGAGAGCGCTCCTTCCCTGTTTTGCCTAATCTCTCCCGTTTATCCTCACCCTCTCCCAGTGCTGCATTTTGAAGGGCCCTTTACATTTTGCCAGTAAGGGTTTGAGGAGGTATTTCATCTTTGGGGATAGGAGGTGAGAGAAGGGGAAAAGGAAGGTTCATCTCTCCCCCCTTAGAAGGGTGAACAATTTCATTGAAGAAATTTTTATTGAAAAGGTTTTTTTGAAAGAAAGAATGTAAAACCTCACATTGTTTTTTAGAAGAAAGTTTTTATTTTGAATAATATATGTTTTATTGACGTTTTTTTGAGAAAGAGACTTTTTATTGGGGAGAGGTTTAAAAGGGCTTGGTCAGTTGTCCAACTCTTGATTGCATAGACAGGGGAAGTGGTAAATTGAAGGAGCCTTGAAGAAGGATCTAAGGAGGAAAGAAAAACATTTCATTAAGAGCTATACTACAAGAGGAGTACTGTGTGAGTATAACCTTATGATACTTACCTTGAGGTTGTTACGATCTGCACCAGAGTAGTTCTGTCTCTTTCCGAGGGTACGTTGCTGAAGGCGGAGATTGGAAGCAGAGGATCCACTGAGAGAAGCCCGGAAGGAAGAAGAAGGAAAGAAAAGTTTTAATAAAGCTGACGTACAAGAGATAGCCTGTGTGAGTATAAGAATTTGTGTTATACTTACCTTGAGCTGTCTGTCCTGCACCAGATTGTTTTCCCCTCTTTGTTTGAGATCATTTGAGGAGGCTGGAGCTGAGGTCCGGATGGGAATAACTTGGAAAGACCAGAAAGATACAAATTGATTAGCTACTTTCCCAAGAGGAACTCAATGTGAGTAGAAAAACTGTGGTTATTATACCTGAATCCATTTCTGGTCTGCACCTAGATTTTTTTCAGTTTTTTTGAGCAGGATATCTACACTTCTGAAAGTGAAAGGAAGGGAGAAGAGATACAGTGGACAAGAGAGACTGTATATTTGTCAAAAATTAACATCTTATCATCCAGCTTCAAAGAAGGATTAATATAACTTAACCGGATAAAGAACAGGACATTTCTGTGATTCTGGACTTTGACCGGTGAGCGCACTAAATACAAGACATTGCATAAAGAATATTAGAGCAGCCAATAATATCAGATTTGAAGATCAAACCGGTAATGTAAAGTAGTGCTGTATGCAGATAAACCTGTGATTAGTGATGATAGCAGCTTGCAATGAAAATAAAGTGTCCTCCAATTAGGAACTGATGACTAGTCCCATAGTAAGCCGGGAAAAGGTGTCCTGGTCCAAAAACCCATCTCGGTGGATGATGACATGGTTTATAGGAGTTGTTTGCCTCCTTTGGTTTTTTCATCATGACTACAAAGCTTCTTTTCCCTACTCTTTGTTGTTTTTTCCCCTGTCTTTTCTTTTATTTAGAATGTCGTAATAAGGTTTGTTTGAGAGTCTTTTGAGGGGCATTTAGTTACACAAGTTAACTCTTTTTGATGGGGTTTTGTTTTTCTTTGCAGGTTGCTTAACTCAAGGGGTGCTCATTACGGTGGCCTGTTGGATGGGAGGTAGAATGGTGGGGGTTCAGGGGCAAAACATGGAATGTTTTTTATTTTCTATTTTTGAAAGCAGTAGCTACATTTGGTTTGATGGACTGTCTGATTATACATTTTGGGGAATGGCTTGGGGCATATCAAAAAGATTGACAATGTCAGAGAAAAGGTGAACTAGCACGTGGAGAAGATGGTGTCTGGACGGGACATATTGACGGGATTCACAAATACGTGTTTAATAAGTACACAAATATACGCACCTGCATTGTAAGGCAACACCCATGACACTCCCTTCACACGGATGGATTTTTGGTGACTTACGCCTCCATAGGACAGCCTTAACTCTACGGGCATATTTACATGCCTAAGTTTCTTAGGTACGTGCGTACATTACTAACTGTGCCCTCAAAAGGCCATTTAGATGCCCCCCCCACCCACTTTCACGTAACTTTGCACGTACGCCCCTCCCTACGTATGTCACTAAGTACGATTTAGAAATCTGTGCCTAATGGACTTCCGTGTCTAAATCCTACATAACTTGCGTAAAAAAGTTACTACGAATGAGCAGTTAATCCGACCCTAAATATACATACACAAAAACAGGCAAAATCGTATCTGTGAATCCGGTTCATTATAACATACTTGGATCTGTGTTACGATAAACCTAATTTGTATAGACAGGATTTGTAGGATGGGGGATGTCTAAATATGTTGGGTGGAATATTTGTTAAGGGTATAGGGTTGCAGGTGGAGGTACTTGACAGTTCCTCGTTGTGGCGGTAGAGGTGGGGGTGTCAACAATTTGTTTGGCACAGGGTGGAATGTGGGGGAATGATATGAGGGGTATGGGCACATCTTTCTACTTAAAATCAGGTCGCCTGCTCCATGGCCAAGCCTGATATGCCTCATCCAGCTGAGGTGTGCACTCTGAAGGTAAGCGGGAAAGATATTTGAGTCTGGGTGGTTGTGGGGTTCCTTTGACAATGGAGGTTGTCCATGGTGAACTTGACACCTGCTATCAGTGCCATCTGTTTCTACCCAAAATTATAGTCTGAACAATTCTATTCCAAATTCCAATTTCTTTCTATAAATCTATGCCCCCTTTTAAATCACGTCAGTTCTCCGTGTCTTTATTTCAATGGGGATGTTGGTGTGGAGTGGGTAAGGTTTCAGTCACTGGTGGCTTATGTAGTGCCCACAAACCTTTGTATGCCACACTATAGTGCTTCCAGTTCTTTTCATGTCTCAGTGTAGTGACCCCAGTCCTCTATGTGCGACCAATCTTTTCTATAGTGCCCTAAGTCCTTTATATATAGCTCACAGAATTATCAGGGTAAAAAGTTATCTTTAAAGTAAAAGCTTCACTTCTTCCTTCTCTTTTTTTCTGCTTCTTTCATCATCTACTCACGTTAGCTCTATCTCAAAGCCAATGTGATCTGTCATCTGGGTCTCAGCAGCACAGGACAGTATGATCTTGCACATGGCTTACTTCTGGGATAAACATGGCAGATCACAGAGCCCAGACTAGAGGGAGAAGGAACAGGCCCCCTGTAACATGTAAGCATCTGGCTGGTCTAAACTGTGTGCGCATTAATTAGAGTATTCACAGCATCCAGAGTATTTTAAGCGATAAGTGTGCTCATTATATATGAAACACGTCCATATAGCTGACAGGGTCAGGATCATGATTGCAAGAATAGAATTCAGTATAGGAGAAAGAAACAGGGTCACATTTAGAGGTCAAGCTGCCCCTAGGCACCAAATAAATGATCAAGGAGCATATTAAAGCTCTTTATTACATTTAATTTGCACTGAAATGATATTATCTCATACATTGTATCATATAGAACATTATAATCAGTGAAATATAAAGATCTATTTATGGGGGATAATTTGAGAACAATAAAGGGCAAACAAATAGCTTTATTAGGGAGTATTTAGTCTATATGCCCCATGATAAAGTTCTTTATTCCTATTTAATTATAGTAATTTTTTGGCAATAATAGGGGTCGAAGTTACTTATTATAAAGCTCTTTAACACCCTCCTGAACTCTCTCTTCCCCTATGCTTTCCTCTCATCTCATAACTTGCCTTTCCTTGCTACTTTCACCTTTTTTCTGCTCTATGTTGCTGCTTACAGTTTTTGGTAGAGAGGCTCCCAGGAGCGCTGGTGATATCTTGTCTTGACATAGACATTGCCTGGTCTGCTGCTTCAAAATGTAATTGGTGGCAGGTCAGGCAATGTCCCTAGGTTCTCAGCTAGATCCTAGAGCAGTTCAATCACACAGGTCATTGTGGGGGAGAGAGGATTTGCAAGACTGCACTGCTTCAACAACAACAAAAAAAAAGATAAAGGTGGGAGGACACCTGCCCATGTGCCACCCCTTTACCAGTGGCACCCCTAGTAGTCATAAACTGGGAATACACCTTTGGTAACAACAGAAGCTGGTGTAAATGTACACGGACCGTATTCACAGATACGATTTTGCATGATTTTCCGTGCGTATATTTAGGAGCTGATTAACTGCTCATGCGTAGTAACTTTTTCCATGCAGGTTACGTAGGATTTAGGCATGGAAGTCCATTAGGCACAGACTTCTGAATCGCACTTAGGGACATACGTACGGAGGGACGTGGTTGCCTTTCATACGTGTGAAATTACATGAAGTTGGGTGGGGGTGGGGCATTTAAATGAGCTTTTGAGGGCGTGGTTAGTCATGTACGCACATGCGTAAGTAACATACGCATGAAAGTACACACGTACAGTTAAGGGCGGTTACAATCTCCGGCTAGAAAGTCTGGCTTCCGAAAAAGGGACATTTGAAAGTTATTTTTTGATTGTCCCTTTTTCTGATACTTACACTTTTTTGTAATTTTTTTTTATGGATGGGTGAGTATGCCCATTCACGTTCCGAAAGAAGAGATCACTCCGCCGCACCTCCGCTCTCTGGAACGAGCGGACAGGTGAGTCAATTCTTTCTGCAGGGTTGGGGTCAGGCTGTAGGGGAGGGAGGGTTAGGGTCAGGCTGCAGGGGAGGGAGGGTTAAGGTCAGGCTGCAGGGGAGAGAGGGTTAGGGTCAGGTTGCGAGAGATGGTGAGATAGGGTCAGGCTGAAAGTAAGGGAGGTTTAATGTCAAGCTGCCAGGAAGGAGGGTTAGGGTAAAAAGAGGGGAGGGTTAGGGTAGGAATTAGGAGAAGTAGTGGGGGACTTTTTTTTTTACACTTATGCAACTGGCTGGGGAGGAATGACCAATTTGAAAATCGGCCATTCGGACCGGAGCCGCACACCCAGTTAGGTGCCCTATGGAAGCGTAAGTCATCAAAAACCTGTCCATGCTAGCGGAGAGTCATGGGAGTTGCCTTCCTACGTGTGTGCACATTTTTGCGTACTTTAGACACACACTGAATCTGGTCCCATGTTTGCAAAACCATGCTGAGCTGTAAGTTAGGAAAGGTGCAATCAGACACAACTGAATTGTGACATTTCTGAGCTCAACTATAATTCCACTTTAATATTAAACTGCCAATCTCATACTGGCAGTATGTGTGCTAAATATTTTCCCAGACGTGTGCTTTGCCGGTACGATGGTCTTTTTTTTTTCATTGTACTACAGCTGAATGGAGACTGCAGGCTATTGCTGGCTTCTCTCTTTAAGAGGCAGTCCTGGAGTCAGTGAGCAGTCTCCCCCTCCTCCTTGTATGATCTCACTAGCTCTCCTTGCCTTTCTGTGAGAAGTGAGTGGGGTGCAAATGAGAGTTTGTAAAACCCTGCAGACTGCACACAAAGGTGTGACTTCATGTTGCTGTGTACTGACAAGATTAGTCAATATACACTGCGCACGGCGACTCTTGTCTTTACAACGTGACCAACAATATGGATGCAAATAGTTTTTTGTTTTTTTTCATTTTATGTTGTGGTCATTAGCAACATCTCGATTTCACGGTCGTGTCTCAGCTTGCTGTACAGAGAGACTTAGTTGTGAGCTGGATTAAAATGACTTCATGTGTCTCAGCATCACTACGATATCTCTCGCTTCAGGGCATCCAGCAGCATCCAGAAGGGGTGGAAAGTAATGAACGTTTTCTGGGAATTGTGCTTCAGGCTGAAGCCTTTTACGGACGCCTGTTCTGCAGTGTATACTGTAAATGATCGCACACTGTGGTGCAGTATTAGACGCATACCTCTCTGTAGTGCTAGCATCTGTGCCTTTGTCTCTGTTTACCTAAGTAGTCACAGAGACCATAGTCATTCATATAAATGAGATATATCTAATACCATACAGGTGACATTTGCATGGGTGACATAGGAGCACTACAGGTACATCATGTATTAGCTATAAACAATTAATGTGTTTTTTTTCATGTTAAATAAAAATTCTAAAGCTCAGAGAATAAAAATAAATGGTGGTAAATGCATCAAATATGCAGGAAAAAATCTAATTAGAGTAAAATATTAAAATCTATGCTAGTTCTTAGAAATGAAGGATAGTTGGCAGCTCTGGAAAAGATACCATCTGTAGGAGCTATGTAACCATATATTCTCCTGTGGTTACAAGCTTATGTTAAGCATTGCAGTAAATATGTTGTTACAGTTTTGGAGTAGTTGTGCACCCAAATATCCTCAAGGAGTTTTTCAAGGTTAGTGTTCTCTGTAATAATAGCTTATAATTTGCGATATATCATATTATATCACATATTGTTGTTCTAATTGATAAGTTGTGTTAGATAAATAAATATTGCAATTAATTGTTACATTCATTTGCAAATATATGATAAGCCACCAGCCACTTACAAGGCTTCTCTGTTTGGGTGAGCTCTGAAATAAGAAATACATGATATATGACCCAAAGTTGGGACTCTGATAGTTTTAGAGTTAGGACAACCTAACAGAGAAGCCTTGTAAGTGGCTGGTGGCTTATCATATATTTGTCATTGTATGTAACAAACTTCTCTGACTGTAATTTTAAAGATAGAATGTTATGGTTTGTTGCTGGTTAATTGCAAGAGTGCTGGGGCCTATTAACCAGTGTATTCCATTGTGCTGCTCATATGTTATACTGTATAAGATAATGACCCACATGAGAGAAAGTCTAAAAAAGTTTTTAAATACATCTCTTGCTGTTGAGGGATGTCCCGCATGGGGGTGGGCATAGGCAAGGATTCAGGTGGTGGATTCACAATCCATACAGAGGAGAGCAGGGGGAAGGGGGAGGGGGCTGCTCTAACATACAGCTATTAAGCTCTAACTGTAGATCCAGTCCAGTATATTCCCAGTAAGCCTGATGGATGTACTTTTGGCTTCAAGTAAACTAATAAATAATTCATCAGCCACCTATACCGGTAGCTATTATATCCTAGATTTATTTGATCTTATCAATCTTTATCTACATAGGGGCTAATCCAGAGGTTCAGAGTAATACCTCTGTAGCTATGGACCATGGGCTGGATCCAGTACTACGTCCGTCTTCCATAGACGGACGTAGTTCAATAAACAGTAGCTACTGCGCATATTGAAGATTGCATATACGCAATCTACGTATCGAAACAATACGCAGATTACGTACAATAGCTACTACGCATGCGCAGTAGCTACTGTTTATTGAACTACGTCCGTCTATGGAAGACGGACGTAGTACTGGATCCAGCCCATGGTCCATAGCTACAGAGGTATTACTCTGAACCTCTGGATTAGCCCCTATGTAGATAAAGATTGATAAGATCAAATAAATCTAGGATATAATAGCTACCGGTAGAATGCCTCTCCCCGCCCCCCCCCACGGCTAATTTAAATCCCTCCCACTTATAACTAAGCACTCCCCTAGGCGGCATAAGCACGTCTCTTTCTTTACGCAATCTTTATGTAGATTGCCTCCGTGAAATCTTTAAAGCCCGCACGGAGACAATCTACGTCCCTAACTGGCACATAGATTGCGCAAATGTACTACTGCACATACGCAGTAGTGCATTCTTAAATGTAAAAAGCCGGAGCCTTCTAGGTGTGAATCCGGTCCCATGTTATTGTGAAGGGGAGGACCAATTTAAGCTGTGCAAACAGAATTAGAGTTGTGAGGTGATGTTTTCTACCTCCAATTTAGAGATTCATTATAAAGCTATGCAGTATTTCAGTTTTATGTGCAAATTTTATGTGCTAGAGCTAAGTATTTAAACTGCAATTAAAAAAAATGTATTTGTACCTTTATTATTATTATTAACGTTTATTTATAAGGCGCTACACAGTATCCGCAGCGCCGTACAGAGGGCAATAGCAAAGACAATAGTTACATATAAAATTCAATACAATGATTAACAGAGGGTATAAAATACATGAACAAGGAATACAATACATGTACAAAACAAAATTTAAATAAAGTCAGAAAAAAACTGAATATGTAAGGAAAATAAAGATGCTAGATATGTGTGTAGGAGCAGATGAATAAGGAGAGAGATAGACAGTAAAGAGGAAACAGGAGACTCAGTGATGATGATGGGGAGGGCAGGTAAGCTTAGGTGGAGGAAGGGTAGGCTAGCCTGAAGAAGCTTGTTTTAAGGGAGCGTTTGAAGGATTGGAGGGTGCTGGAGTTAACATGCTAAGTGAGAGAGGACAAATAAACGGGGGACACAGGGATGAAGAAGGGGAGGGCAGGTAAGTTTAGGTGGTGGAAGTGTAGGCTAGCCTGAAAAAGTGGGTTTTGAGGGAGCGTTTGAAGGATTGGGGGGTGCTGGATTGCCTGATAGGAGGTGGTAGGTTGTTCCAATGGAGAGGGGTAGCCCTTGAGAAGTCTTGGATGCGGGAGTAAGAGGTAGTTTTTAGGTTGGAGTACCTCTCATATTGCAACTTGGTTTTGGCCATGTCTACATTTGTACCTGTTTTGCTGTTACTGTCAAAATGAACTCTGGATCAGCCCCATAGACAACAGTCACCAACACTCACATCAACCAACTTCTAGTTTAAGATCATTTTCCTCTTTATGCCATTGGTCCTCCTTATATTTTCCTCTTCTCATTTTTTACCTTTATCCTATTTGTCTCACTCATTTTCCCCACCCTGCCACATACTTCTATATATACCACATCAATTCTCTGTCTTCTAGAAATACACTAATTGCTAATCCCTTATGTACAGTAGCTGCTGTCTTCATACTCTCTGCCCTCGCCTATCATAGAGATCTCAGCCTCTACTTTTCATCCCACCATTATAAAGCTCCCACAGATGCAGACAGTGAATATATACTGGAACCTTCTTGCATTCAGCCAATATTATTGCATAAACAAGAAATCTGCTATTATTATCATTCACTGCACACATGAAATTACATGGTAAAGAATTATAATAGCTTAAGTGGGTGAATATCTAGGAGGTATATTTTTTGTTACTATAAAACCTCAATAGAAATAAGTGCCCTAGACAATTACTGTCATCGTTTATGAAAGCATGAAATTTAATATAATTCTAAAGTAGAATTAACATTTATACAATGTTATCGGTGAGTTGTAACATCCAGACTGGGCACCCACCACACTGCTGCTAGAATGACTTGCTTAGCAATGTGAAATCAAGACTTTTAAAAAATGGTGCTAACATTTAGCCAAAGAAGCCTGAAACACTTGCAGTAAACATCATTACAATTAATGGCGTTAATCAGCCTCCTATTCACTTATTAAAGTGCATTTATAAACCGGGAAATATTATCGCTGCCAGCTTGGTTGCTGCTTTCCGACACTGTGCTTCTCTTTGCACCAATTTAGACAGGAAAGTGCTTAAAATACCAGACCAAGGCTGCACCCTGTTGCATCAAGTGGTGGAAGGAACTCTTGTGTTCCTATTGTTGAAAAGGTCACTAAAATAGTCTTAATATCTGCCCATATTACATTTAAAATATTTAACCAAGAAGTACTTTTAAAACTTTAGTTAAAGTTAAAGAAGTGAGTACCACGGTTGTAGTTAGCCATGTAGGACTGGATTCACAGATCCGTATTTACTACGTATGCGTTTTTACGCACGTATGTATCAAGGCAACACCCATGACACTCCTCTCGGCTGGACGGGTTTTCGGCGACTTCCGTCTCCATAGGGCACCCTTAACTTTACGTGTGTACTTACGTGCGTATGTTACTTACATACGTGCGTATTTTTCTAACCGCACCCTCAAATGGTCAATTAAATGCTCCCCACCATCCACTTTCACGTAACTTCTATAGTCCGGATAAAAACCACGCCCCTCCGTACGTATGTCACTAGGTGCGATTCACAAGTCCTTGCCAAAAGTACTTACGTGCGTAAATACTACGTCATTTGCGTGGAAAAGTTACCACGCACGCGCAGTTAATCCGCTCCTAAAAATAAGCACGCAAACCACTGTAAGAACGGATCTGTAAATACAGCCCTTAATCCTTAACTGCCCGTTGTCAAAATTCAATAGTTATTACAATAGACAATGAATTTTGTGTGATCATGAATTCTCTTGTCTTAATTACATTTACTGTTACTTTATTCTTCACACTTGTCCTTGTCAGCTGAAGTAGTACTCAGTGTGACCTTGATTTTCCTTTGCATATGAGTTGACCTATCTGACATCTGTCTTCCATTCCTTGGTAACCAGTTGTCATCACACTGGAGAAATAGGTGTATAAAACCCAAAACAAAATTAGTTCTAGAAGAACAATTGATGAAGGAACTCCACTAACAACCAGCCTGTAGATAGCAGGTATTAGTGGCAATGGTAGCATTAAAATGGGGAAAATACTCATTAACTTTTAGGGGTCTACCACTTAAAAAGTTGTGTCTTTATGTTTTATATTATTTGTTTTTTAAGTAAATACATTTTTATATATTTTTTCCTACTTCATTGCCGTTCTCCTTGCTTATTGAAGCCCACATATAACTTTAGTGATATATTTATATACATCCAATTTTTACAATATATTAATCATAAATATATGCGTTGTATCTTTTTATTTTTTATTTATTATTTTTA
The DNA here is from genome assembly GCA_011038615.1 of Limnodynastes dumerilii. NCBI lineage: Eukaryota > Metazoa > Chordata > Amphibia > Anura > Limnodynastidae > Limnodynastes > Limnodynastes dumerilii. Next base: position 64,626 of record WWET01006290.1, read on the forward strand.
TTTCATTTGTATCTCTTTAATCTTACACCCTGCCGTGCACCCAAGGCTTTTAAAGCCCCACTGTAATGACAGAAGAAAAAGATATTATAAATAAATATGGGTACTGAATTCAAATAGGTTACTAAAACAGGTACATGGAAGTCAGGGGTAATCTATCGGGAAATATTGGAAAAAATTGTCATTCCGCAAGGATGGTGCGCAAGAGCCACACTTCCATGCTGGAAAATGGATATGTTTTTGCTGTTTTGTAATTTCGATCGCCAGCAGTGTCGGAGGTGTCATTGTAGAGAAAATTCACATTTAGAATATGTATTTTTGCATGGGTACTCTGCTGAAAGATCATAATTTGGGACAGCTGAACCCGTGCACTGCAGCATTCTCTCTTCTTCCAGGAAGCTACCCTCACTCGTTGTGTGTGTGTGGAGAGTTTACTGTTTCCAGGAAGCTACCATGTCTTGTTGTGCAGGAGAAAGAGGGTGTCCTCTCTGCTTCCAGGAAGCTACACTCTCATGCTGTGTGTGTTGGGGGTCTTCTATCTGCTTCCAGAAAGCTACCCTCTCTCGCTGTGTGGGGCGGTCTTCTATCAGCTTCCTGGAAGCTACCCTCTCTCACTGTGTGGGGTGGTCTTTTTCTGCTTCCTGGAAGCTACCCTGTCTCACTGTGCTGGGCAGTCTTCTATCTGCTTTCAGGAAGCTACGGTCTTCTATCTGCTTCCTGGAAGCTACCCTCTCTCACTGTGTGGGGTGATCTTTTTCTGCTTCCTGGAAGCTACCCTGTCTCACTGTGCTGGGCAGTCTTCTATCTGCTTCCAGGGAGCTACGGTCTTCTATCTGCTTCCAGGAAGCTACGGTCTTCTATCTGCTTCCTGGAAGCTATCCTCTCTCACTGTGTGGGGTGGTCTTTTTCTGCTTCCTGGAAGCTACCCTGTCTCACTGTACTGGGCAATCTTCTATCTGCTTCCAGGAAGCTACCCTCTCTCGCTGTGCGGGGGGGGGGGGGTCTTCTGTCTGCTTGGAGGAAGCTTCTCTCTCTTGCTGTGTGGGGCAGTCTTCAATCTGCTTCCAGGAAGCTACCCTCTCTCACTGTGCGGGGTGGTCTTCTATTTGTTTTTAGTAAGCTCTACTCTCTCCCAGTGCACTATGGCTTGCGCACCTCTATCCTGCCTCACTGCCTCCTAGGTTAGTGGTTAGGGTTAGCAATTAGGATTAGGATTAGGGTTATTGTAATGGCAAACAAACATGTTGGCAATACAATATTCAGTTAGAGAAATGGAAAAGATTCCAAGCAGTAAACACTGCCAGCATTCTAGTGCCAGCATGTTCAATGTCAGAAATGAGACAATTGGACCGGCAACCCACATCCCTGGAAATGTTCCAGATAGCAGGACACAAGTCTCTTGATAAAGGGCGATTCCAGCCCGAAACGCTGGAGAAGAGTCACGGCACTACTCACAGCAGGAGGTTGATCCACAGAGACGGTGGCACGTTTGCAGCTTACATCCTGGGACTTTTACCATCATGCCCCTCATTCCCTCTGTTCTCATGGGACTCTTCTTCAGGGTAAAGATTGCCTTTAATCTTCATTTTTTATACTTATGATTTATTGATCTATTTATTATGAGTCTTATGTTTACCTTGGAATACACGTGTTAATAAATTGCCATTTTATTGATAATACCGTTTTCTTTATATTTACTTGCATTCCCCGTGGAGGGGAACATCGTGGAAGTCATAACTGCACATTATTGGACTTTATATTGGACCTACCTTTTATTATTCATCTTGATTGGATTGAACTGTAATTATGTTCTTTTAATACCAACGTCTCAGGAGTGCACCTAGCATTTATCCTTACACCCATTATCATTTCTCAATTGTTTTTCAAGAAATTAGTGGATCTCAGGTTGTATGGATTAGCTGCAGGTGTTCCTGTCTCCTAAGCGCAGAAACAATTTCTTTATACTCTTTAAACAAATTTATATGAGAACCTGATGGATAATATCATATGTTAAAATATTTAAGACATCGATGGACAAGTGTTGGCAATGTCACCAACTCTGCTTTAAGAAATGAATTGGACTTAAACTAACATTGAGAACATTTAAAAAAAAACTCATGTTAAGAAAGGTACCTTTCAGGAATATAGGCAATTTTAATCTGATATGATTGTGCATACCGTGATTGACACTTACAGAATAAATCTATAGCGTAGTATAGAATAACTTGAAATTAATTTACAAGTTTGACAGCAATGTAATTTTCATGTCTATATGGTGTATAGAAGTCAATGATTTCTCTATTCGAGTGGTCTCTAAATATGCGTACAGTTTAGTTTACAAGGGGACTTAAGAATCAAGCTGGGTGTACAAATGGTTTTACATAATGTTTCCATGCAGATTATATCTTCAGTACTGCTAAATAAATTAGATGCTGAGTACCACAATTGCATACAGCAAATGCAATGTAATATAACACCTATTTACTCCATCTATATACTTGAAAATTCTACAAAAAGCCTTTTAAAAGTCTTATGCAAGGTAATTTAACATTAATCTTTATCTTTATAAAATGTTTAAAGGACAATTCTAACAGACAATATGCGTTTTTCTCAACAATAAAGTCATGTATCATGGAGTTTATCATGCATCTCTATGTAATCTATTCCTCTTTTGAGGGCTTAGGCAAAATAAGTTTAGGGAAAATTAGTATTTTACTGACCTAACCAACATTACATGTGCCAGACTTATTTTAAATATTAAAATCTTCATGTGGCTGCCATGCAACTAGCTGGTACATGCAGAGCCACCAAGAGGAATTCTGGGCCTGGTACAGCAACTTCTTTGGGCTTCCCCCTATAGTTGGTGTGCTGTCAAAAGGGGCTTGTCCAAACTAGTGGGGCGAGGCTGTGCCTCCTTGGGGGTGTGTTTAGCAGGTTTAAAGTGCTAGGTCACCCCACAGAATAAAATCTGTACACGTCTTTCGTGGAGGTGGAATTAGGAGCACATAAGAGAGTGCCAGAGTCTTTAAGACTGCATATACGCAATCTACGTAACGAAAAGATATGTAGATTACGTAATAACAATTACTTTGCATGTGCAGTATCAAAATATGGTAAACACCGGACTTATATGCAACACGTCCGGTGGTCTGAATACGGGCCTCCATCTTCAGAAGGGCTGCCGCTCTGTGAAGTGTGGGAGTGAGGGTGTGGGGTTGGCACCAGCGTGACCTCAGGACATGGCGCTGTGCTCTTCTGGGAGATATATTACAGAGGCTTCATTACGGAGCCCAGAGGCAGCAGTAGCATTATTACTGGCCTGGGCCCCGTTATGGAGCCTCTGTAAAACAGGAAAATGTTATGCAGGGAAAGTTCCCTGATCCTCAGCCCTCCTGCAGGCCCGGGCCTGGGTTATTTGTATCTTCTCTTCCTTTCTCTCGGCAGCCCTGGGTACAGGACAATGATGGTCGATCTTTAATGAAGGCCTCTTAGCTACTCTTGTGATCATGATGAAGGTTTATTCTACTCCTATCAGCATGTGTGGAGTGCAAACCATGCACAGCTAATGCCCAAATTCTATCACCTGTCTGAGCATTTAAATGTCATAGTCAAATTAATAAGGATTTTATCAGTTCAGAAAAAAGGGTAAAATTCCTGACTAAAGTCCTCCTCTTACTATTGTGGATTTTGTACAATGCTGAGGACAGTCCAGGATTATTAGTACTCTACTACCAGTACTGACCATGAACGTTGGCTGAATTTACTCTACTGTATGTGTCTCTATGTATCTGACTCCTGTATCTGGGCTTTGGTTAATAGTTGCAATATACAGTATACATTATATATACCCACAGGGCCACCATCAGAAAATGTGGGGCCCGGGATACAGCCGCGGGGCCTCACCCCCCATGTGACATCGTTGGTGAGTTAGGTAAGTACCGGTGGGCCCCCATCAGATCCAGGCCCACGAAAATAGTCCCTGCTGTCCCCCCCCTGGTGGCGGACCTGTATACACACACACACACAAAATGGTGGTTGCTCAAAGCAATTTATAAGTTAATCTAGAGCAGGTGCTAGTAAGGTATGGGGAAATCTCACAGATACAAAAAAAAGTCACTGCAGCACTTGTGCATTAACCAGTATCAGACCATAACATTCTATCTTTAAAATAAAAGTCAGAGAATTTGTTACATACATCTGCAGATATATGATAAGCCACCAGCCACTTACAAGGCTTCTCTGTTTTGGTCCTAACTCTAAAACTGTCCCAACTTTGGGTCATATATTATATATTTTTAAATTGAGAACTCACCCCGGACAGAGGTCCCCAAGTCTCCATAACAGCCACTCTGAGACTGCACCCCCTGTCAGCTGCTATCCCAGAGACGCTTTAAAACAAGCACACAAAATGAGGTTGCTCAAATCAATTTATCAATTGATTGATTTGAACAACCACCATTTTGTGTGTGTTTGTTTTAAAGCATGTCTGGGATACCTGCATAACACCTGTGATTTTTGTTTGCTCTAAAACTCTTAATCACATGCCTGCTATATCCAGACATATGAGTGCTCTGGTAAAAACTCCCCTTGCATCAACAGACTACCAAGTGGTGCCAACTGTTAGCACAACTCGGGCATAAGTCTGACCATATCGGATTAACTTCTGATCAGGTAGCACGGAGGCGTGCGGCAAAAGCCGACTAAGAGCAGCCTGAACGTAGGAATATTGTGGAGGAATTGTTTATCTCAATCTGGTCCTGTTACTTCAGTAATACATTCATTAATGTTTTATCCTAAGATTCTTATTTTCTTTCTTGTAAAAATTCTTCTTTTAGAAGATAATATTTTACACTTTATATCTTAATCATAAAATTGTACATACACTGGGTACCGTCTGTTTGTGGCTCTGTATGGGTCTGTCTCAGCAATATTTTGCTGAGCTGATTACACCTCTCCTGTTGTGGAAAATCCCTGGCATTTTCATCACTGGGAATCCTGGAGAAACCCCATAAGCAGAGAATGCAAGTATTATGACCTCCTGCACTGTAACTGTCTCTTCCCATAACTGTCATCTGGGCACATTATTTAACACCACAGATTAAAGTAGTAATCTCCACTGCTGCTCTAACAGTGTGCAAACAAGAAGATCTGGAAAATAAACAGATAACCTTAATAACCAAACATAGATTCAGCGTAATTTATTCCATCTACAGCCATGCTGACTTCCAGTTTCTTGTAAAAATGTATCTAACTCATTAGAATTGTTTATAATTGCAGTATATTACAAAGAGAAATTAATGTTGCAATACCTTTTGCATATTTAAAACTACCTACCCCTTCCATTGGTGCAGCACAGTGCCACAGATAGAAGTAACACTTATAAATCATGCAACAACACTAACACACCTAGGGCCATCTATCTCATATCTATCTATCTATCTATCTATCTATCTATCTATCTATCTATCTATCTATCTATCTATTTTTAATATAAAATGAATATATAAATAAATAAATTAGTATTAGTGTTCTGTTAGTAGATTATGAGACGTAACCAAGTCCATCCATATAAGTTATAGCTAAGTAAAAAGGAGGTTTAGTTCACAATATAGCTATATTGGGTTAAGCTCCCCTGTCCAGCGTCAAGGCACCTCCTGTAGGAGAGTCACTATCCATTTGCTATATGTGTACACAGGCGGTCTCTGATAAGACAATGTCTGCATTTGAACAGCCTGCAGCGGCCATGTTTGGGGAGTGGTCAGACTCCCAAATAAAACTAAACAGTAGCAAGAAAAATGGCTGCGCTTCTATCCAATAAATTATATATAAATACTAAATTAAATATGTGCAAGTGTATATATAAATATAGGGGTGCAGCCAAGGACCAAAGTTACCACTATGTAAATACAAGGAACAAAAGTGGTCCGGCGCTCCAAACATACATTAAATAACACTATGTGTCAGCACATGTTAGTAAATATAGTGTAGTGTGCTGGATGTGGATGTTGTGGAGTTGGTGAATATAGTGTAGCGTGCTGGTTGTTGATGTTTGTGAATATAGTGTAGTGTGCTGGATGTGGATTTTTTGGTGTTGGTGAATATAGAGTGGTGTGCTGGATGTGGATGTTGTGCTGTTGGTAAATATAGTGTAGTGTGCTGGTTGTGGATGTTGGTGAATATAGTGTAGTGTGCTGGTTGTGGATGTTGGTGAATATAGTGTGCTGTGCTGGATGTGGATGTTGTGCTGTTGGTGAATACAGTGTAGTGTGCTGGATGTGGATGTTGTTGTGTTAGTGAGTATAGTGTAGTCTGCTGTTGTGGATGTTAGTGAATATAGTGTAATGTGCTGGATGTGGATGTTGTGCTGTTGGTGAATATAGTGTAGTGTGCTGGATGTGGATGTTGTGCTGTTAGTGAGTATAGTGTAGACTGCTGTTGTGGATGTTGGTGAATATAGTGTATTATGCTGGATGTGGATGTTGTGCTGTTAGTGAGTATAGTGTAGACTGCTGTTGTGGATGTTGGTGAATATAGTGTATTATGCTGGATGTGGATGTTGTGCTGTTAGTGAGTATAGTGTAGACTGCTGTTGTGGATGTTGGTGAATATAGTGTATTATGCTGGATGTGGATGTTGTGCTGTTAGTGAGTATAGTGTAGACTGCTGTTGTGGATGTTGGTGAATATAGTGTATTATGCTGGATGTGGATGTTGTGCTGTTAGTGAGTATAGTGTAGACTGCTGTTGTGGATGTTGGTGAATATAGTGTATTATGCTGGATGTGGATGTTGTGCTGTTAGTGAGTATAGTGTAGACTGCTGTTGTGGATGTTGGTGAATATAGTGTATTATGCTGGATGTGGATGTTGTGCTGTTAGTGAGTATAGTGTAGACTGCTGTTGTGGATGTTGGTGAATATAGTGTATTATGCTGGATGTGGATGTTGTGCTGTTAGTGAGTATAGTGTAGACTGCTGTTGTGGATGTTGGTGAATATAGTGTATTATGCTGGATGTGGATGTTGTGCTGTTAGTGAGTATAGTGTAGACTGCTGTTGTGGATGTTGGTGAATATAGTGTATTATGCTGGATGTGGATGTTGTGCTGTTAGTGAGTATAGTGTAGACTGCTGTTGTGGATGTTGGTGAATATAGTGTATTATGCTGGATGTGGATGTTGTGCTGTTAGTGAGTATAGTGTAGACTGCTGTTGTGGATGTTGGTGAATATAGTGTATTATGCTGGATGTGGATGTTGTGCTGTTAGTGAGTATAGTGTAGACTGCTGTTGTGGATGTTGGTGAATATAGTGTATTATGCTGGATGTGGATGTTGTGCTGTTAGTGAGTATAGTGTAGACTGCTGTTGTGGATGTTGGTGAATATAGTGTATTATGCTGGATGTGGATGTTGTGCTGTTGGTGACTGTTGGTGAGTGTAGTGTGTTGGATGTGGATGTTGGTGAATATAGTGTATTATGCTGGATGTGGATGTTGTGTTGTTGGTGAATATAGTGTAGTTGATGGATGTGGATGTTGTGCTGTTGGTGAATATAGTGTAGTGTGCTGGATGGGGATGTTGTGCTGTTGGTGAATATAGTGTATTATGCTGGATGTGGATGTTGTGTTGTTGGTGAATATAGTGTATTATGCTGGATGTGGATGTTGTGTTGTTGGTAAATATAGTGTATTGTGCTGGATGTGGATGTTGTGCTGTTGGTGAATATAGTGTAGTGTTCTGGATGTGGATGTTGTGATGTTGGAGAATATAGTGTAGTGTGTTGGATGTGGATGTTGTGCTGTTGGTGAATATAGTGTAGTGTGCTGGATGTGGATGTTGTGCTGTTGGTGACCATAGTGTAGTGTGCTGGATGTGGATGTTGTGCTGTTGGTGAGTATAGTGTTCTGGGCAGGATGTGGATGTTGTGCTGTTGGTGATTATAGTGTAGTGTGCTGGTTGTTGATGTTGGTGAATATAGTGTAGTGTGCTGGATGTGGATGTTGTGCTGTTAGAGAATATAGTGTAGTGTGCTGGATGTGGATGTTGCGCTGTTGGTGAATATAGTGTAGTATGCTGGATGTGGATGTTGTGCTGTTGTGAATATAGTGTAGTGTGCTGGATGTGTATGTTGTGCTGTTGGTGAATATAGTGTAATGTG
>WWET01006291.1:0-10087 GCA_011038615.1 Limnodynastes dumerilii
TGATATATTGAGCTTTTGGGTTTTTGTGCCCCAGGTGCATGATTTTGCACTTTTTGGCATTAAGCTGCAGTTGCCACACTCTTGACCATTCTTCCAGTCTACCTAGATCATCCCTTATTTTGTGCACCCCACCTGGCGTGTCTACCCTGTTACATATCTTTGTGACATTTGTAAAAAGGTATATTTTCCCCTCGATACCACAGGCAATATCACCTATAAAGATATTAAATAGCACTGGTCCAAGAACAGAATTCTGGGGTACTGCACTGGTTACATTACCATCCCCAGAAGAGATTCCATTTACTACAAACCTCTGTTGTCTATCCTGTAACCAAGATTGTATCCATGCAACTATCTTTAAGTCCAATCCCAAAGTTTCTAGCTTATTTAACAGTCTGCAAAGTGGCACAGTGTCAAAAGCCTTACTAAAATCTAGATAAGCTATGTCTACAGCTCCCCCTTTATCTAATACTTTACTGACCCAGTAAAAAAATTCAATAAGATTTGTTTGACATGATCTTCCCCCAGTGAATCCATGCTGCTTGGGCTTCTGTAAGTTACTTGATTTAAAATACAGTACAATTTGTTCCTTTAACAGTGTTTCCATCAATTTTCCTACTACTGATGTTAGACTCACTGGTTGGTAGTTTTATGCTTTTTCCACTTTTATGCTGAGGGACAACATTTGCTATTTTCCAGTCCTCTGGATACACCCCAGTTATTAGTGACTGATTGAAATATTCAGTTAATGGTTCTGCCAGCACCCCTCTAAGCTCTTTCAGAATCCTTGGATGTGTCTTATTTGGTCCTATTGATCTGTCCACTTTCAGCTTTGAAAGTTCTTTTAATACCTGCTCCTCAGTGAAAGTAGTATTAATTGTCCCCATTGTATTAATAGCATTTCCATTTAAAAGTGGTCCCTTGCCCTCTCTTTCTTTTTTGAATATTGAACTGAAATACTTGTTAAAATGATCTGCCATAGCCCTTTCACCCTCAACAAGAATACCAAATTCTGTTTTGAGCCTTACTATACCCTCTTTAGTTTTTTGCCTTTTATCTATATACCTTAAAAAGCTTTTGTCCTCTGTTTGTACCACAAAACATGCAATCTCAATGCAGCTACCATATGTGACTGTATACTTCACAAAAGTAGAGGGTAGTATACTGGAAATGGAAGATATGAATAGTGTGAACACTACAATCTTAATTTGAATGCATTAAAACAGTATTAAATAACGATAATAAAAAAAATATCCTGGAGCCACATTTAGGACCACTTAGGGCCAGATTTACTAAGCTGCAGGTTTGTAAAAGTGGAGATGTTGCCCATAGAGCCAATCAGATTCTAGATGACATTCTCTAGTATGTAATAGGAAAGTGAGAGCTAGAATCTGATTGGTTGCTATAAACAACATCTCCACTATTCCAAACCCGCAGCTTAGTAAATATGGCCCTTAGTGTCTATGGAGCGCATATTTTTTTCCTTAACAAATTGATCATTTACAAGTCTATTATATTTTCTGCCTCCTTTATATTGGCTAGACATGTAAAGTATTTTAAAAACAAAATAATACAAATGTTATATTTTTATTTTTGCTTTCATTATCCAAAACATTTACTTACAAATAGAGTGAATGTTGTTTTGCATGATAAAAATGTTATAAAAAAAAATTACCTTGCAAATCTGCCCCTATCAGCAAGTTTTATCTTAAGCATTGTCTTGAAATCATGCCACCTGTGAAACAACATGAAAAAATAACTAAATAAATAAATACGGGTATTACAATGTTGAGCCCCCTCTCACACTGTACACTTTGCATGCTTCCCCCCCCGCCCCACAAAGTTCCGCCCGATTGTTTTTACGCTATGGTTACTAGCGTAACATCTGGAGGGTGCATGCGCCCTCCAGTGAAGTCAGGCCACTTACGCACCTTGCGTGCGTAAGTGACCTGACATTATTAGGTCAGGATCCGGTCCTATGTCATTAATAAAAATATATATAGCCAAGCACTCAACAAAATATAACAATTAATACAAAGACACACACACACTCACACACACACACACACTATTATATTAAATTATGTTAACCTTTTGTAAAATTAGGAATGTAAAGTAAAGGTGTATACTTTTTTTAAATAAAAATACTTAAACATATTCTAAAAATCATAACTACTGAGGTCCCTGTGGTCAAGGAGGTTGCATGGTGGTGTCTTGGCCACCAACAATAGATACCACCTCCTGGTCCTAGGGGTATATTTACTAAAGGCGATTTTTCCTACAATTTTAATGAGTTGGATCTTGCGCGATTTACAGGCGCTTTGCCTCAAAATCATAACTAATGAAATTATGGCAGTACTCACTGCTTTTTGACCATGGTGGGGTGCCTTTTGTCCACCTCCACATGCTGCAGCCGTAAAAAGCATTGAGGCCCCTGACTTGCTCCACCAAATTTCAGATTTTTTTGCTGTGAGAAGTTCAGATTCTTTTTTCGTCCACTGGAGCCTTGATTAGATAATGAGAAATGGTGCAGCTGTCCATCACAATTTCTACACATAAAATGGTCCCTCTTGGCTGACAAGCATGCGTGATTTAAACTTGTCGTTGCATTCCATACTGTACTCTGTCAGTCAGATATTATACACTATTAAAGTTTTATATGTTTAAGATCATTTAGGTTTGGCCAATAACATATTGTGTTTTAAAGTACATAAATAGGCCAGAGTAGCCAATATTTTGTGTGTTCTGAGTGGGCTTAAAATGAGCCAATGGCAAACTATTTTCCATGCTGCCATTTAGGATGTCCTTTACACTTTTTTCATGTTTTATACACTTTACATTTTACACTTTTTTTTTAAATATTTTACACTTTTTCATATTTTATATGATAAAATGGTGAGAGCAAGAAACTTCTCAATACATAAGCGGCGCTATTTGGTTCAAGAAATGAACCGTCTGGATCCTGAACTAAACCATTCTAACTCTAGAAAGCAAGAGGCCTATTTAAGGGCCAAAAGATTAAGGAGGACTGGTGTCAAAATCTCTATCTATCTATCTATCTATCTATCTATCTATCTATCTATCTATCTATCTATCTATCTCTATTCATATATCTATTAATATATAAATATATCCCAATATCTTGAATTAACATCTTGGTGTGTGTTTTTACTTTACATTGGTTTCATATGTTAGTTTAACTTTATTTCATTGTGAATATAATATATTTGTAATATATGTGTTCTCATTCTTCAGTCTATACTTTAAACAATGTTTTATTCTTTTTATATATCTATAGGGCGACATCAGCGTTACCATCGCTGACAACAACAACAACACCACCATTAGATTGCGGAGGGAGTTGGCTCTATGGTTCCTCCACCTACCTCCTTCCTCTCCAAGTACCATTCCTTATTCCCCCTCACCTGACCCTTCTCCAACCCATGGCTTGGTTGCACCCCAAGCCACATTTTCTCTTCCCTTTTTCCCGGTGCAGGAGTTGGGAGATGAGCAGGCTGATTTAGAATCTGACAATCAAGCTGCGGGATTTGGTGAGTGCATTTTGTACTTTGTACAATGACTCAGTTATTATGGGCCGTATTCAGAACTCCGGCCTCATCTTTAAGACCGCGTATACGCAATCTACGTTGCAACATGCAACGTAGATTACGTTTCAGAATGACTGCGCATGCGCAGTACATCATAGCGGAAAACTCCGGCCTTATATGCAATGAGGCCGGAGTTCTGAATATTGCCCTATGTATGTAATTAACAAATTATGTATATTTTTATTTTGAATAAAATGGAAAAAACATACAAACCCCCCCCCCACTTCCCCCAAGTTACAAATACATTTTTTATGTTAAATAAAATGTTATAATTTTGTTTAAAATCATAAAAATTGTGTTTATTTTTTTGTATCTGAGAGTTACATAAGCAACACATTTACACATACACATTACTATGCATCACTATGTATGCTGATAAATATTTTTTAACACAAATAACACAATGTACACATAAGATTATGGTAACAATAAAATTATTTCATACACATTACAATTTCCATGAAAAAAGTATTATGCAGATTTACATTCTGCATTTAATTTAAAAATTACATCTGATGTGCAAAGCATAAATGTATTTACATATGTGCAACACATAACACAATCTAGGTAGGAATGCATATAAAGGAAATTGTATATTGTGAAACATATGTGCATGTTTACAAGATTAATAAAGCTGCTTTCACATCACCAACTCCAAACTTCCGGGAAGAGATGCCGGGTTAAAAAAAAAGTCACTTTTAAGTGCACAAAAACCCGGGACATTCGCAGGTCAGACCTTTTCACATCACAAATAAATAACCCGGGTCTGGCCAGGCAAGCAACTGTTAATCATTTTAGAAAAGAGCTCTTATTGTCTGCTTGAAATTATGTAATTTAAACGGGACTTTACTGTTGCACACAATGATGATGTCAGTACACGGTGGCCATTTTAACTGCATTATTTCCATGATGGCTGACAAACTAGTTGTTTCTAGCTCTGAGATCATGGTTCTTTGGATGATTTTGCTGTTTCAGACAACAAACTACACCCTTTTGCAGCTGTTGACACTGTGTCAGATGTTTCTTTATGACATGGTGAGATAACTGGCACAATTCATCACAGAGTTGCAGAATACTCAACGCCAGTATTTGCACAGAAAGACAGCAAGTCCTTCAAGATGTCTATTCTAAGGTACTCAACCCTCAATAACAGGAGATTGTAGTCCAGACAGCGTTGTCATGGTGAAGCTTTCTGGGCAACAGTTGAAGCGTTTGAGGAGGAGCAGTTTCGGGTGTCCCATGGGACCTTCCAGTATGGGCTCAAACTCATCTCCCCAATGCTGACAAGACAGACCACAGCTTTCTGGATCCCCATTCCACCCTGGAGGAGGCTAGCTATTGTGTCTTGTGGTGGTATGCAACCCCCGGAGAATACCGCATGATGTCCTGCATATTCTTGTGTGTGAGGTGACGGAGGCTTTGCTGGAAGCACTGTATCAACACTTCTTCTCCTTGCCTGAGGGACAGCGTCTGAATGAAACCATTGCCGGCTTCCTTAGACGTGGCTATCCGCAATGTGCTGGAGCGATTGACGGGACACACATCCTCATCATTGCCCCTATGCAGAATCCAGCAGATTACCATAATTGGAAAGGCTGGCATTCCATTGTTCTCCAGGCTGTTGTTGACAACAACTATTGGTAAGCATCTCATGAGGCCCGTGTGTTGGCCAATTCGGACATCTACCACCTGGCTGAGGAGGTTAAAGGAGGATACTTGTTCCCCAGAGAGGTAAATAAATATCTTAACCGCTGTACATCCTGTAACTGCTTAAATGCATTCTGTGATATCCCCCATCCCTACTTATATCCCCTGCTATGATATCCCCTTTCCCTCCTATACCTGCTTATATCCCCTGCTTTTATACCCCCTGTCCCTCCTGTACATGCTTATATCACCTCTTATTATACCCCCTGTCCCTCCTGTACCTGCTTATATCACCTGTTATTATATCCCCTGTCCTTCCTGTACCTGCTTTTATCCATCCTATCATATCCCCCTATCCTTTCTGTTTTTTTATATATATATTATGAAATTGAGACTAAGCATGTATATATTTGAACTGTAAACTGTAACACTTTCTTTAAAGAAGTCAAAGACTGTGAATGGAGTGGAGATCCCGGTGCACATCATCTACAGAAGTCAAAGACTGTGAATGCAATGGAGATCCCGGTGCACATCATCGGGGATGCTGCATATACTTTAAGTCGATGGCTGATGAAGGGCTTCACACAGCATCATCATCTTTCTGAGAAGCAAGTGCACTTTTCATATACCCTCAGCTCGGCTAGAATGGTTGTGGAAAATGCCTTTGGATGGTTAAAGGGAAGGTGGCGGCGTTTGTTAAAGTGAATGGACATCGACATTCAACTTGTACCGCATGTAGTTTCTGCATGTTGCATTTTGCATAACATTTGTAAGATGCAGAAAGAGCCGTTTCTGCCTGAATGGAACTTTCAGGACTTTGAGCTATCAGAGCCATCTGATGTGAGTGAGGGTGGTGAGCGTCACAGCTCAAGCATGGAGACTATCTGTTCTACCCTGGTCACCAACCTTTATAGTTTAGTTTAATAAACACAACATTTTTGAATAAGAAGTCATTTATTGCTTCTCATTTTTTCTTCAACTGCTGCATATTAATAATCATATGCTTTTTTGTTTTTTATAATTTTGTTCACAACAAATAATACAACATACAAAAATAAAACCTGTACAAAAATAGCAACAACTATTAATAGAAAAACACAAATAGAAAACATTTAGAGATGCTCATAGCGAGGGAATGGATCATGCTGGAACTGCTGTTCCTGGTGCATATGCTGCTGGGTGTTTGAGTTATTGCTTGAAGAAGGATGCATATGCTGCTCTTGTAATGTATGAAGAGTAGCTGGCGGGTTCTGTGTTGCAGACTGATCAGGGATTTGACCATGGTGGTCTTGCTGGTCCTGCGAAGTTTGCTGGGTCCTGCGAAGTATGCTGGGTAACGGGTTGATTCTGTTGGGTGGTATGGTGTGTAAAAGGAAGGGGGTGGGGGTGGTTGAAATTGCTGTTGCCATCTCATTCCCTGAACAATGCGTTCAATAAATGCCATGTTGGCTTCTCTATTTTCCCTGAATAAGTCTGTTAAGCGCTCAAGAAATTTATCCTGCAGCTGCCTCTTGTGGTCAAAAAAATGCTGCATCCTCTCCTCCTCATTCCTCTGCATGACTATGGCCATAGAGTCGAGTTGTTACATCATCACTGTGGTCATAGCTTTTGTGGCTACTTCCACCTTGCTAAAAACATTTTTTTCGGCTTTGCACATTATAAACCAAAAAGAAGGGACAAAAAAGTGGTTACAAAACATTTAAACATATGTATTTACTTGTTGCAAGATTAAAAAGCTGTTTAGTAAGCCATTGTGCTCCAGGCCTCATCCCTCCTGCACTTCTTGCAAGCAGCAACATATTGTTATGCATGTTTATACTTACTATTTCCCTGCAATGCTGTGGAATTGGATGGTTCATCTGCGGCGGATGTAGTTTCTGGCGTAATTGTCACAGATTACCTATAGATGTGAAACAAAATAAAGGTTTAGGTTTACAAGTATCTAGTTAGGTTTAGTTATTCTTGATATTATGTTATAGTTATATTATTTTTATTTATGTATGTATTTCAACTGTTTTTTGTAAGGTTCTTCCAGTTATAGTAGTTATAGTTAGTGTTGTGTTATAGTTTTATTATTTTTATTTAGGTATTTCCAGTTGTTGTTGATGGTTATAGTTCATTTGTAAAAAAATTTGGAGTTTCCTGTTATTATTGTTGTGTTTATCATTTATCATGTGTTTATTGGACTGCCTTTATTTGGACTACAATATGCTGTCCTTTGTGGATCTGATTACAGCAAAGACATGTGAGACTGAAAACTATGAAAAAAATGTTACACAAATTGGTGCTATGGACATACAGTTTTCATCAAAACAAAGAAACTTACTACTATTTCTACGCAGTGGAGAGGGACCAGGCTCTTCAAAAAGATCATCAGGAGTTTCACTGTGGCGGGATGTTATCCCATCCGGGGCCCCAACGTTGTTAAATGCCAGTTTATGATGACTTTCCTGAACCATGGATCCTGATGTTCATCTTGCTGACATTATAGAAAGTGACAGCATATAAGAGCCACATGGCCCATCCAGTCTGCCCATTTGTTTATTCAAAACTATACTGACCCTAGACCCTATATACTCTCAATTTAGTTTACAATTTAGGATATCCTTATATTTATCCCAAGCATGTTTAAACTGTTCTACTTTATTGGCCTCACCCACCTCAGATGGGAGGCTATTCCACTTATCTATCACCCTTTCCGCACATTTCCTTTGAATCTATCACCCTCCAGTTTATATTGATGCCCTCGTGTTCTATTACACCTTTTCTTTTGAAAAATGCCACCCTCCTCTAACCGGTCACAACCCTTGATGTATTTGAAAGCTGCTATCATGTCCCCCCCTCTCCCTTCTCTGCTCCAAGCTATACATTTGATAAAAAAAGAACAGTATGGGACCAGCGTTGTTATAGTAGAATGGATATTAAATACTTCCTTAAATAATAAAACAAAATCAAAAACCTAAACAAAAAACAAACAACAGAAAACCTTCCAATGCGATTAGCAAATGCAAAATCCAATTTATTAAAACAAATTAGTCTGGTACCAAAATAATTAAAACCAAAGAAACAATTAATACTAGTAAAATGCATTCATAACCAGATATTGCACAGGGGTTGTTTGGCCAAAACTATGAATACAAATAAATGTTATTTGTCTTTCTGAGGTTGATCAAGTCTCAGTACAGTACAAAGTCTCTGATAATGAAAAGACCGTGATTACACTGCTCCGTACTTATCAGTATACAGGTACTGTTGTAATAGCCTTCAATATTAATGTTCCTGATAAATTGAGGATACGAGACCTTACCATTTTAGCCTTCGGGTGTATAAAGATGTAATTCGCTAGGATCCGGGGGTCTCAGGACGCTGCTGCTGTTAGCCGAGAATACCTCTCCCGTTGTGTAAGTATCACGTGGTCTATAGGAAGGTCCGTCCTGTATAGGTTACCGATGTTTGTGAGTACTCACATATAAGATAGGACACAATGTTCCTTCTCAAATTTTTAGTAGTTCAATTGAAATCACGATCTGTGGATATACGGATTACTGATGCAATAATAATACAGTCAGTGGTACCGGACTGTCGCTGCCGTCCTTACGCGTTTCGTTCCACCAGGGAATTTCATCAGAGGAAAAAAAGGCAATAGTGAAAAAGAGGCTCCATTGCTCTCTTAAATGGCGCTTTCATTAATTAAAAATTCAGCACCTGAGTATAAGTCTGCACTTTGCAAGTAATTCCAGAGGAATTCATCCTCATCAATTAGATATATACATTTTCAGACAGAAATAGAGTTGTTTAATGGTTTCTTTTCAAGTGGATACAAAGTTTCTTTTAAAGTGCAGTGTATTCATGGTTTTACATATAAACGGATCCTGTATATTTTCAAGACCCTTGCAATGGATCATCTATTTTAGACACACTGGAAGGTTTTAAATAGTTAATCTAATATTAATGTAAAATAATAAATAAAAATTTATTTAACAATAATGAAATAAAATAAAACATACTGAAATAATAAAATAAAACATCCAATAATAATATAGAGTTATATTGGATCTCCTTACAGGAAAGTACTTCACATCTTATTATTATAGCTATTGTTACCTTTTATTATATATTAATATTTATCTTTTCTAAATCTATCTACAATATTAATCCTTTTCTATATAAAAAGAAGGGACCTCCATTATTTGTTATATATCTGTCGGAGTTCCAATATAACTCATCTAAAGTGATTCGACTTTGATGAGAGGTTTGTTTATATTAATACAATTTCATAAGTACAGACAAGTTATCTCAAAGCTGTAACCCTAATAAATCGTGGCTAGATGGTATATTTACAAGAACTTTGTACCACGTATATGCTCGTAAATATATGGGTATGATTCGGTAATATAAAGATAGAGAGAAACCTCTATTCAAACAGCTATTATCATCCCTGAATAAATAAATGAGGAAAAATATTCTGAGATGAAAACAATAGTAATATATCACAATTTATGCAATTAAAGCAGTAGAATGGTAATATATCAAATCCACTTTTCTAATTCTTTATAGCGTTATACCAATCACTCATATCAGAGCAATCTATGGATTATAAGAAATGCAATCAAAGATATATATAGACAAAATAGAAGAATACAGAGGAGAGGAAATATAAAAATACAATCTAGATTACTTGTCATTTTACATGCAAATAAACAAATAAAAATATACCAGAAATTAAAAGAGAAGCTACATAATTAATTTTATATAGATAAAGAAGGTTATCTATGAATATATATATACAAAGGGGACACACAAAACCACGGTACTTCTTTGGGAAAGGAAAG
>WWET01006291.1:14312-27687 GCA_011038615.1 Limnodynastes dumerilii
GCTCTGAGAGGTTGCATTATGAATCTCCTCTTTATCAGTTCATTATTATTGCTAGATATGTTTATATTGCTTTTTATATTTTCTTTTCCATTTGTTGCGGTGGCTATATTATCTGTCATTATTGACTGGCCACCCAAGACTTTTTGGTTAGGGGTGCAGCTATTTTTATTATTTGTATCACTGCCCCCCTCTCCTAGTTTAAATGGTTTCTAATAAAGCATTTAAACTGCTTACTTAGAATATCTGTCCCCACAAAAGATGGGTGTAAGCCATCCTTTTTATACAAGTTCCTATTTTGCCAGGTGGAATGGCTATGTTCTATGAGCCCAAATCCTTCCTTATGACACCACTTCCTAAGCCACAGATTGAAATCATGAATGCGCCACATTCTCTTGTTTTCAAATTGGTATACTGGCAGCACTTCAGAAAAAGTAACAATATCTGCCACCTGCTTAAGAGCAGTTTCCAACTTTCTAAATTCATCTCTGACAGCCACAACTCCAGCATTGGCTAAGTCATTTGCCCCAAGATGGATAATGACATCAAACTCCCTTTCCTTGCTCACTGCCTTTACAATATTAAAAATGTGCTTTTTATCAAGTGGAGCTGTAGCTCCAGACAAGTACTTCACCTGATTCCTATTTTCGGGTCCTCTTCCCAGCTGGATACCCCTAACAATAGAATCCCCCACAAGAAGTGCAGTCCTTCTCAGATGTTCCCTTTTCTCATCAGGTTCCTTCAACACCTCATGCACTACATTACCTGTTGAATTGCACTCCAGGCTTCCAAGTGCTGCATATGAGTTATCATGGTTGCTGACTCTCCTGGAATATCTGGGAGACTCCCGGTATCCTGGGAGATCTCCCGGAATTTTGGGAGATATCCCGGACTCCAGGGAGGGCACCCTTTTCTCCCGGACACCATACAATGTCTGGGAATAGTATTATTTCTAGACACTGTATTGTCACATACACAGTGTCCGTACGCAGCGGTCCAGGCACTGTGCATGTGTTGCTATGGCAACACATACACAGTGACTGGACGCAGCAGTACCAGCAGCAATATTAGCGTCAGCATAGTAAGCCTTCTAAACATGCTGTGCTGTGTGTTGTATAAAAAAAATTATATATATACTGTCACATATAAGCACAATGCACATACATTACAATACATGCTATACAGTAAAACTCAATGAATATGCATTATATGTCCCCCAATATTATAATAAAAATACAGGTTGTCACTCTGTAATGTTAAAAACATCTTATGCGTCACATAGTCTTTAATAAAGAATAAAGAAATATTTAATACTCACCGTTAAGATGTCCTCCGTCTTGGGAAGACTTGTTTGCATATTCTTCTTCCATTATTTTCTTTCTTCTTTTGCAAAATGAAGATTCTTGTCACCTTGATGGATGATCTGGGTCCCTTACCTTCCTCTTCTTCTGCACCGCTACTAATGACTATACGGTCACTAGAGGGCTCACTTTTATAGAAATCTTGACATCATTTGCATTGTGCCTCTAGTGTCCGCTCTAGTTACCGGATAGTCATTAGTAGCGGCGCAGAATATGACGAAGGTTCGGTACGTCTCCAGCTGCAAGGTCCAGACCCAGAACTTCCATCAAAGTGAAAAGAATCTTCATTCTGCAAGAGAAGAAAGGAAGTAAGGAAAGAAGAAAATACAAGCAAGTCTTCCCAAGATGGAGGACATCTTAACGGTGAGTATTAAATATTTATTTATTCTTTAACATTACAGAGTGACAACCTGTATTTTTATTATAATTTTGGGGGACATAGATGTTTTTGAGTTTTACTGTATGGCATGTAATGTAATGTATGTGCATTGTGCTTATATGTGAGAGTATGTTTTTTTTTTTTACACAACACACGGCACAGCATGTTTAGAAGGCAAGGATCAGCAATGCTGAGCCTTTTAGTTCTTTCAGCACAGCATGGCTAAGCCTTTCAACCATGCTGCACTTGCTTTTCTATAGAAAAGCACAGCGATTTACCCCTTGCTAAAGTGACGCTTATCGACGGCGATTGAAAATCACTTAAGAAAAGCGCCAATTAGTGAATGCTGTGATTTTTATAAAAAAATCGCTGTAAAATCATGGCTATGGCTGGCGATTCATAATGCAGCCAAAACTGACTTTAGTAAATGAGGCCCTGAGAAACAAGAGAGACTGTGTAAGAGTGCTGAAAGAGTCTCCAATCACTGAGTGCTGGGAGCAGGAGTGCGTGGAGACGTGGGGAGGAAGACAACCCTTGCTGTGTCCAGAGCTGTCAGCCTCAGCGAAGCACAGCATTAGGAGTGGCCGTTAAAGGATTGAGTGAAGAAACAAGGACAGAGTTGGAGCTGTGAATCCCACAGAAGCTGCCAAGCAGAGGGTGAGAAACCAGACAGGGCTGAAACAGTGGTACTGCCAGTCTGTCATGGGAAGTCACTGTTGGCTGCCTTTCCCACTCAGTAGTCTATAGGATTTATGTCTATTCCCTGTGAACTTTTCTGGTGAAAATTACTGTTTTTGTGCTGAATAAAATAGTGTTGTATCTTTTGGAGTTTCCTGTGTCTGCCTTTGTGATTTTGAACCCTAGGACTAATAACCAAGCATACTGATAACCGTAACAATCACCTATAAAAGAATAAACAGAAACACCAGCACATCAGAATTGACGCACTAGACAAGTAGTTCTTCATTGACATTGCTGGCGCATCCAAAAGCACTTACTGTGGTGACGTTCCCTTCGCAAATGGCCTGGATCTGCTGCAGCAGCTTGAGACCGATGAGCTATAATGACAAAATTTGTAATAATGTTACCTCAAATTATACTCCTTTTGTTTTTTACAAGAAAATTCAATGACTATCCATAATACATGAAAAGGAAGATTCTTAATATGTTTCTGTGATCTTTGCGAGTGACCAGGCTCCTGTAAAGTGATGTGCTGTATCACCTATAAAACATTAACCACGAACAACAAAACATCAGCATTCATGGTAAATACAACTATTTGTTAGGTTTCATTTATGGTACAGTCTACAGCACTTACTAGGATGTTGCTCCCGCTATGCATGGCCTGGCTGTTCCGCTGATGTTCGAGAACGATGATCTACAAAGAAATACATAGACTGACAACTAAAAAAACCATCAATACTTTAAAAACCAAAATTTCTAAATCATAAACTATATGGAATGGCACAGTTTTCATCACAGCAGGCAAAGACATGTCTGTTTTTTTTAAAAGGACTTTTTGGGACAATGCAAAAACAAATGCTACCAATTTCAACATTGCACGCAAGGACATTACAGGACTTACAAAAATGACTTTTTGGGACACATTCGTATAAGGATACTGCAAAAAAAACCACCCAAATCCAAACAAATGCTACCAATTTCAACATTGCACGCAAGGACCTTACAGGACTTATAAAAATTACTTTTTGGGACACATTCGTACAAGGATACTGCAAAAAAACACCCAAATCCAAACAAATGCTACCAATCTCAACATTGCAAGCAAGGACATTACAAGAGTTAAAAAAAGAAACATAAAAAAGACACTCACTTTTTTCCAAAACTGCTGAATATAAATTAGGCTCCTCAATTTGCAAAGATGTGTCCGTAGCACTTGAGTCCACCTCACTGTTGTCATCCTTAAACATTAGAGGAGAAGAAGGCAGGGATGGTTTGCTTGAAGTTGCCTGTTTCTGCATCCAATCGGGAGGCAATGTGAAAGACCCAGATAGAAAACAACCCTGGACCTTTCACATTGCCACCCTTCCCCGTGCCACCCCCAATACCCGGGGCTTAGAATAACAAAAAGTTCTAAAAAAATTACCAATTATCTGATTAACTTAAACAATTAATACGTTTACTTTCATATCTGTGAATCATGTATAACTTTAAGAACCTCAATAGCCACTCTATTCCCAATTAGCAAACAAATCTGTTCCTAAAAATACGAACGGTAGAAACCAAACTTACTTATCTGTTACAAGGCTTTGGGTTGTGGTTAGCTTAATTCCTTATTATCTGTGAAATACGCGTATTTTCACGTGCGTATTTTTAGGAACGTTAATATATTTACTCTTAAGGGCAAATCAGGTTCCATATATGCAGAAAGTCATCAATGAATTAGAAACTGGGCAAAGAAAGGTAACTAAAATGGTTCATGGCGTGTGTAACAAAACAGGTAAAGAAATAATATAGGAAATAAAAATTTATTGTTTAGAGCAGAAAAGGAAGAAGCATATGATAGTATCTTTTAAATATATTTAGTAGTTTAACCAGGTAGAGGAGGGTGTCATTTTTTTCAAAGGAAGATATGTAGTAGAACATGAGGGCAATGCATATAAACTGGAGGGTGGTAGATTTAGAGGAAATGTGCAAAAAAATATTTCACTGAAACTGTAGGCTATAAATTGAGGGTCAAGTATTCTTTAAAAATAGGGCAGACTGAATGAACAAAACTCAATGTACTGTCACTTTTCTGTTGTGGACATCCTCGGGCAGATTGGGATCCTAAATAGGCCCTGGAAAAAATTATTTAAGTGGCCTCATGTTAGCGTGACCAAATAATTGGTAGGCAGGGCCAACACAAACATGGGCAGAGTTAGAACATAATTAGATAAGGCTAATAAAACTTGCAATGGATTGCGAACAATAGCAGAACAAATTAATAACCTCAATAAAAGACATAGCACTGTCAAACTATCAAATATAATAAACAGAAAGTTTGGTTGCAACAGATTTACAGATGCTAAAGATGAACCCTTAAAAGCTGTCCGTCTCCTAGTACCCGCCATACATCACAGACAGCATCCTAGTGACTGCAATCTAATACTGACAGTATCCTAGTACCAACCACATATTACAGACAACATTCTAGGGACTGCCACTAATTACAAACAGTATCCTAGTACCCACCACACATTACAGATAGATTCCTAATGACCAAAATACAATAGAGAGGAGTGACCTACATAACATAGGCAACACAGAATCAGGCATATCCTGATCTATGTAATATACATAAATGTAACTTAAGAATTAAAAAAAAAATCCTTTATCTGACAAAAATAATATGAGCCAGCCTTTTACTGGAAAAATAATAAGGAAATAAGGAAAATAAAAAGTTTAGAAAATGTATGGTTTTTTTTAATGTAAAACAGGAATTATAGGAATGTTGCTATCTTACTGTCAAATGTGCTGATAAGTTGAGAAGCTTACTGATGCAGATTACATTACTGCTTTGTGGCTTTCACCATTAAATAGCATCAGTACTGACTATTTGTAATACTTTACTGTATAGCAACAATTTATTTCAAAATCAGAAAGAGAATTAACCAACATTTCTGTCTGTGACTCACATATTAGAACGCTACTGCTATGGCTTTCAAGAAATTTAGTGGGGATAGAGTGCACACAATCACAGACACTAATAGAAACGGTGCAGCTAAACATGATCTTAATAGCAAACAGGCCTGATCCAGACCTACGCCCGCTGTCGCTAGGACAGCGGGGGTAAGCGTAAGATCGGATGAAAAGCAGATGTCGTGGATCGGGTGTCCGTAGCAGCGCCGTAGGGACGCTGGAGTGGACATCCCCCAGCGTCCCTACGTTCAGGTTAGTGTAGGTGGGTGGGCGGGGGGAGCTAGTTTATTAAGGGTGGGAGGGCGGGCTAGGCGGCCATATGCTCCTCTTCCTTACGCCGGCTGAAGTTAGGGTAGCCTTCAGCCGGCGTAAGGAAGTGGCCATACGCCCGCACAGGCTGATTGTTGGGGAAAGTAAATGCTGATACGCTGTGCTTTAGTAAGCACAGCGCATCGGCGTAGGTCTGTATCAGGCCCAAAGAGTGCAGTACATCATTTTAGTAGCAGCACAAAAATGTGGGACCGGGAGTAAGGTGGTTAATGTCAAGGCATCAGGATGTTATCTCTGTTTGATTTACACACAGACAGAGATAACATCCCAACACTTTTTGAAGCATTTCAGAGAGTGCCTGGACGTCTGCGTCCTCTCTGGAAAGTCCATGTGTCCTCCTATAAATTGTTGGAAGGTAAAAAACTAGATTACTGTACGTGGTCCCACTATAACATAATATACACTATATGGACAAAAGTATTCAGATGCCTGACCATTATACCATTAATGACATTGGGCCTGATCCAGAGATATGGCCACCCTGTGAATTACGGCTGTAGTTTCCCTGTTATGATGTTGTGCGTATGCGCACAACCTTCATACGGCGGCGTAATGGACGGCGGCCGTAACTATAGTTACGGCCACTGGCTGTTACGAGAAGGGGGCTGTTCCCCCTTTACGCATGCCGTATCTCCGCCATCAAGGTGGAGATAGACATGTAAATTAGGGAACGGGCGGGGGAAGCGATCGTAATAGTTAGGGTAGGAATCTGGACACGTAAGTGTCCAGATTTCTGCCCGCCAGCGGGGAGTGCACTCCCCGCTACGATGACGGCTGTACAGACGTCGGCCGGGTGTAAGGCGCCCGTAGGTCTGGATCAAGCCCATTGTATTTAAACACATATAATTTAATATTGAGTTGGTCCTACTTTTGTTGCTATAACAGCTTCCACTCTTCTTGCAAAGGTTTTTCACAAGATTTTGGAGTGTTTCTGTGGGAATTTGTGCCCATACAGTTTGGAACTGGCTGGGAGTAAACGACCCCATTGAAATAAGGCCGTTCGCAATGGGGACCTAAGCACCCCACTTTTGCACTTTGCGTGTTTAAGTAGGAGGGCCTTTGTAGATCTGAATCTGGTCCTATGTCTTTATTATCATATTATATAATTATTTGATTATTATAATATTATTTTATTATATATTTTATACTAAAGTAATTTTAAATATAAAAAATATATGATTGTAAACATTGAAATTTACCTCACTTGCTCCTCAGATGTCAACAAAATGTATCTGGTATATCCACTTCCTGGAAAGTTCTTAAGTTTTGTAGAACCAGCCTGCCATTGTGTAGTATACATAGGCTGACAGCTGCAATGCATTTAGCATGACTGTCTGATATTAAACACAAAGGCCGAGACTAATAACTGGACAGCTTTTCAAGTGCAACAGAAGAGAAGTATTGCAATCTCTGGAAGCTAGAGCATCAAAAAACCTGTGGCCGGCGCAATGGAGCAACCGGCCCTGTCTGTAATATCTTTTCTGTTAGAGTATTACTTACTAAAAACAAAATACCTGAGAATATTTAGCTCTACCTAGGACTCATCTCGTAGCAAAAAGGGACATTTATGGGTATATTGCAATACTATAGGTCTGCATAAAAAAGGCTATAAAAACAGCAGGAAATATCTGATGAACCATAATAGCATACAGAGAGAGGGCTTAATCTAGATGTGAATGTGTCCCAAGCCTATCTCAGTTTGCAATGCACATACTCAGAAAAAATGTGTACACAACTGTATGCAATCCAGACCATGGGCCGGATCAAGACCTACGTCCGTCTTCCATAGACGGACGTAGTTCAATAAACAGTAGATACTGCGCATGTGTAGTAGCTATTGTACGTAATCTGCGTATTGTTTCGATACATAGATTGCGTATATGCGGACTTTTAGACCGGCCATAACTAGGGTAGTGCGAGTGGTGGCACTGCCCAGAGCGCAGAGAGATTTACAAAGTTTCCCCAGTGCCTGACAGGTTGACCAATCAGGGAGTAGCTGAGATCATTGTGCTACTCCCTCATTGGCTGCTGCAGCTATGCACCGCCCCCACTCCCTCCATTTCCTCCTTCAGCGTCTGCACAGCTCTGCTAAAAAGTGTGTGTGATATGATGCATTGTGTGATATTATGCATGCATGGTGTGTGTGTGTGTGTGTGTGTGTGTGTGTGTGTGTGTGTGTGTGATGGTGGATATTATGCATGGTGTGTGTGTGATATTATGCATGCATGGTGTGTGTGTTATTTTATGCATGCATGATGTGTGTGTGTGATATAATGCATGTATGTAGTGTGTGTGTTTGTGTGATATTATGCATGCATGCATGTTATGTTATGTGTGTTTTTCTGTGATATCATGCGTGTGTGTGTGTGTGTGTGTGTGGGTGTGTGAATCTAATACATGTATGCAACTATATCTACATGTGTAGATATATATCTAAATATTTTATATACCTATATCTATGTGTGTGTATATATAGCTGTATGCACTTCTATATCTACACATAAATATAGAAAAGTGTGTGTGTGTGTGTGTGTGTGTGTGTGTGTTTATGGGGGCATATGAGTTCCTACAAAGGAAGAAAGAAGGAAAAGTGAGAATCAGCAAAGAGGTAAGTGACCCTATATTTAGATGCAAAGGTGCTTATCTCATATAAGGTGCTCAAGAATTAGAGCCATACTTAGCTGTAATTGCACAGTTTACACCAAGACAGTTGCACCAGCCACAGATCCTGTTTAAATCTAGGAAACTGACTCAACACAATCTATCTCGGGCCGTTAAGTCAACAATTTTGTACTTTGAATACAAAAGTTTGGGAAATGCTGCTTATGCATTGCGTAGGTGTTAAAAAATTGTCTATAGTTATTTTTAAAAAAGATGATTTTATTTTATTTATTTCATTTTTTTAAAGTAAACAAATTTTTTTATTAATTCTTGGCCGTAGTTCAAGTGCATTCTGTTGTATTAGGGGGAGAAAAAGGGGGTTCTATGGGGAGGTTGCTGGAATAGAAGCCAGTCTGATCTGGTGTTATTTTAACTCTCAGAGCGAAGTGTAAAACTCCACTCTCATGGTTAGTAAATAGGAGGAAGCACCAGCCCTACATTAGGAACAGCGGGCCGGCAAACACATTGAGCTTTGACTGCATCGCCATAGAAACTGTTAAATAAGTAAAACTTCATAACTCCAAAAAATTTACTATGTAAATAGAGCCCTTTACTCTCAATTAAAGACACACACTATTCAGATCAAGGAAATCCTAAATCTCTACATACAAAATACTGACTTTTAGGTTTAAGGATTAGGCAACATTTGTGTAGTGCCCTTTGAAAACAGAAAATGACATGCTCTATATAGGAAACATACAGTATACTTGCTTCAGTGTGGTATTCTGTTGTTACAGTAAGATAGACAAGTGAAATGTAAGTTACTACATTACACTCTTTTTGTTTCACACATAAAAGATTAATTATGTAATGGCAAAAAGAGCAACCCAGCTGTAAAACGTCAGTATCACATCACATTCATATTTCATTTTTTGTACTTTTAAAAACATAGCTTTCTGATTTTATACTATATAATTTCATGAATTTACCATATGGTGCAGTCTGCAATATGCCTGGCTGAAACATTTTCTTAAGAATGATGGTAAAGAACTATTTATAAACAGTACCTAAAAAAAGTTCCCCTTCACAGCTGGGTTCGGCCAGTAAATTCTTATACTGCTAAATCATAACAGAAAATCAATATATTTCTATTAAAGGTTTGTGTTATGTAAATGTCTGATTCTAAGAAAGAAATGTCAGATGGTTTATTTCATCACATATCTCTGGATGGTGTATTTACAATTCCCTAGGGTGCAGTCATTGACAAGACTTTATATAGAATTTATCAATGCTGCATAATAGATATGACAATCAACAAGTAGAATTGTTACATTAGAAGAAAAACATATTTTTTTTAAATGACAGTAAATGAACATTAGGAGAGATGTTTTGGTATCTAATATACAATGATATTTTTGGCTATGTATTTCATAAAAATTTTTAAATCTTAATGTTTTGGGTTCATTTTTGTTCCTCTGTTTATATTTTAGGGTTTATTTACACCAGGTATGTCAAACTTGTGGCCCAAATGCAGCCCAAAAGTTTTTCTTTTGTTGCCCCATTTAACAAAGGGAAACAGGTCAGGTGATGAGCAGCCATAGCCGGTACACAGGATAGCAGATAGCAAACCCCTTTTTAGCTGTCTTGTATAACTGCTGCATCAGCCAATGCAGGAGACAGAATGCTTTATGGCTATGCAAATGACATTGACACACCAGCGTCATAGAGAAGAGGCCTGGCATCGCGAGGAAAGACACGGACGGAAGGCATCAAGGTAATTAGGTAAGTAAGATATAAACAGGAGAGGCTTATGACTATTGAATGGGGAATTACTGGGAGCTGGAGCCACATGAATGGGGAATACTAGGGAGCTGGAGCCATATGAATGGGGAATACTAGGGAGCTGGAGCCACATGAATCGGGAATACTAGAGAGCTGGAGCCATATGAATGGGGAATACTAGGGAGCTGGAGCCATATGAATGGGGAAAACTAGGGATTTGTTCTGTTGCTGGATTGTATAATACAAAGAATTTTAGCAAGTTAATAATGACCTTTAGGCTAACTGCTGTCTCAATGTTACTCATATCTTTATTACCAATGTCAATATCATTATTACATATATTATTTCATCCCAACTGGTTTCTTACAGTTTCTCACAGTTTTCTTTATACAAGTCAATTTAATTTTATGAACACCAATTTTTGTGACATTTGTTGTCACTAAGCTCCTAACAATAATTCTAATTACAGAGAATCCATTGGTGAATAGTCATCAGAAAGACACCATAGACAGTATGTAGAACAAAAAGGCCTGATTAAGGGTGTTAGCAACTATATGCTAATGCACTCATGGTGCCTTTTGCTTTTACACAATACATTCTACAATGGCATATATTGGCACAATAAATAATGTGAGCCAGTTTATGCCTATGTTAAAATTACTCTTCACAGTCATCTCTGTAAAAAAATACATGCAGAAATTTAAGAGAGAAAGGGGGCATTATTCCTTCCTTTATGCAATAGTTTCTACATTGGTACATTAAATATATGTACCTATTTAAGCATATATAGAAATTATTTAATAAAAAAAATACAGGATTCATTTGAAATGGATGCAGAGAGGAAAAGTATTTTGTTTCCTTGCCCCTTTACAATACAAAATAAAATCCATTCTACATAGTGATCCATGCTAGGGTCAGCCTTATTTGTTCTCCTGGTATGTAGCTGCTTGGGACACTGATCAGAGGAAAACACATAAATGGAAATAGGCTCAACACAGTTAAACTGTAATGTAGCATGTGACAGCTGCAGCCACCAAGAAATAAGAAGAATAAAGAGCACACTTAAGGAAGAATAAGGGTCATATAGTTTTTATGCCGCATAATAAAGCTTTTTATATTTCCCTTATTGTGCTCAAATTATTCCCCACAATAGGACTCTATATGCCCCATAATACAGTTATTTAGTCCTGTTTGTGTCTAAATAATACAATTTAATATGCCCCATAATAGGTTTTTTTGTGATATAGAGCTTTATTATAGGAGATAAATTGATCACACAAGGAGAAATAAAGAGCTTTATTATGGGGGAAAAAAGAGCACTATTATTTTGATTATATTTTTGAAGCTTATGTATTTCTCTTTTCTGAAATTATTTTTTTAACTTAAATATTCCTGTTACTAGGCAAGAGCTACAAACAAAAGGATAGCTTAAATATATTTTATACCACTTTTTTAATCAAGAACAGCAACAGAAACTAAGATTAATAGAACAATAGAAACAATGTAATAAAAAAGGCAAACAAAGAATCTTAATGAGTCTGAGAGAATATAAATGCCAGTCAGAGAACTGGCCTATTCACCAATCAGCGCAGGAGTTTGTTTAGCCAATGTGATTGGGATAGGTGTGGGGGGAGGGTTGCTGCTGGCGTATAATTAACAGGTTTTGGGGGAAGTGTGCCCATTTGTTCATGTTTTTTCCCTCCCTTCTAAATTGGCTGGGATGTCAGTATTATACTAACTTGTACTTACAGAGCACAGTATTATGGTATTAAAAGGGGTCAGATCTTGAGGTCTGCACAATTTTGGGAAGGAGTTTCGAAGAATGACTTAGTCACATGATACACACCAATTTTATAGTCTTCTAAATTGGATGCTCAGACCTTGCGGTTGGGTCCCGGTGGAAGTCACCACCATTGTGAATAGGGTGTGACTGGGTTTTAATAGGGTCCATAATAGGAGAGTGACCGATGTCTGGTGCCTTAGTTGCAACAAGCACAAAAGAAAATATATAGTCACCAATTTACAATTATAAGTCTAATTATTCAATAAACTATGCCCCCTTTTTAAACGCATTACATGTCTCCATGGTCTTTATTGTGTGACGAAGTTATTGACTGTCATGACCATATACAGAAAGGCCTTGACGGTGGCTGGTGGCTTATCGCATATTTGTACAAATATGTGTAACAAACATTTCTGTGTTTTATTTTACAGATAGAACAGTAGAGTTTGTTAGTGGTTTATGGCAGTGTGCTGGGGCTATTTTTCCCTTTGTTTCTGTGGCAAGCAGATTAACCCCTGTCTTTCATGCACCTGTTTAACATTTACCTATAAATTGATTGAGCAACTTCCATTCTGTTTTAATCATGATTGTGGAAGGCCAGGGGCTAAATTTACTAAGGTCGATTTAGTGGAAATCGCTGTAGTTATTAGTTTTTTAGCAGCGATTTTGACTGTTCCATATTTACTATAGTCAAATCACATACAAATCGCCAGAGATGTGTGTTTATTAAAATCGCCAGTGTTTAAATCTCTCTGGCGATTTGTAGCATGATTGACATACAAATCTCTGGATTTACTAAGGTCGAGATTTAGTAAATCGTCAGAGATTTGCTTCAAATCTCCAGAGTTAAATTGCATGGGGTGAGTCTCGATTTCATTGAAATTGACACTCACTTAGCTTTTATAAGCCCCCATGAGCTGTAAAAAAAAAATGTGAAATGTGTTTTAAAAATGAAAAAAATGGCTGCCGCAGCAAGCCATTCGCCCTTGGCAAGCAGCTGCCTATAGTACTATAAGTTAAATCATGCACATGTGATACACTGCATGATTTGCCTTACTGTACTATAAGCGTCAGCATGCCAAGGGTTAATCGCATGCTGTCGCCAGCATTTTGTGTCCGATACACTTACACACACCAAAAAATCACCTCATGCACAAAATAAAATACATATGTCCCCTCCGTCCCTATTAATATGACTAAATGCTTACTTAGTTATCTAAAAACATAAGCCCCCATCCGTCATGTTTTAAAATTAAAAGACACATGTCCTTCCTACTAACCTAATCTAAATACACATGCCTGTCTTCCTACAATCCCAGTGTAACATCTGTCCCCATTATGTGCTTTATGTGTCCCCCTTCATCTAATTATGTTAAATGCCTGTATGTAGTGTAGTGTATGTAAAGAAATGCATAGAGATAGGCTTACAACAAAGAATGATCAATAACAGTTTTTAATAACTTTCCATTCTACTCACAGTTTGCAGTCATCTAGGTTGAC
>WWET01006291.1:33245-45230 GCA_011038615.1 Limnodynastes dumerilii
GTTTTTTTTAAAGAAACGAAGCTGATTGGGTCTTTTTTGACCCAATCAGCTTCTTTCTGTGCGACCCGTGTTACAAAAAACACGGGTCGCACCGTTCACACTGAGGGCGACACGGGTCAGACACGGGAATTACCCCTCGTTAAATCCCGTGTCTGATTCCCGGGTCTCTCTACCCGGGTCGACGCGGGTGTGACCGTTCACACTGAGACTAGACCCGGGATTTTCGGTCTTGCCCCGGCAAAGTCCCGGGTTTTTGGCTCAGTGTGAACGGGGTATTAAATGAGTGTCTGCAATAACTGAAACTGAGCTTCAAGTGAGAATTCCATAATGTACTTAAATCCCAAATTGATGCTGATATATAGTTTTGCATACTAATTAAATGCTCTCATTTTGGATTTTTTATTATTATTTTTTTTATAGATTATATGGAATAAAACAGAATGTATATACATTAAAGAAAAAAAAACCATTAACAGATTTTGATGGTTTACTACAGTAATTAGCATCCACTTTAAACAAGACAGTAGCATTATTCATGCTGTTAGTCTTATCTTGTTAAGTGACAGTTACATCTTAACTTGATAACTTTTTGTTATTTTGTTTCACTCTTTTGTCTTTGGACAAAAGACACAATTCATTTAAAAAAAATGACCAATCTAAGACTAAAAGCCATTACACATTTACTGCATTTGTTATGTAATTGCATCTCAGTTTAATCTTGTATACACTATCACCATAGTATGCTAATTTATTTTTGCTTTGCATGTATACTGCATTACAAAAGAATTGTTAACTTGTTAAAACCCATTTGCTTCTAAATGCTGTTTAGTGATCAGTATAATGTAGTGCTGAAAAATACTTTCTTATTTTGCTTTTCAACCTTACATATGCATTATGCCGAAGTCACAGATGTCAATATGGGAATTTAGCAAATTGACACTATTTATAGTATTGCTAAGACATAACCTTAAAGAAACATATATACAAAAAAAAAGTGCATACATCCCAAAGCTACCCTAAAAATTCATATTGACTTTTAACTAGCAAATTTACTGAATTAATTTTTACAATGGCAAAACTGTAATACCAATTGAAAGTGTTTATTCTGGCCTTAGACAGTTAAAACATCCAGTATAGTTTGCTTCAAAGAGAGTTCCAAAAATATCTCTCAGAGATTAATAAAGAAATATCCAATTCATGGGTTACCTCTGTATAGAGATGTATTTGAATCCTCTGGATATCTTCCACAGTCATTTTTACCACCTACTCCCCTTTTGGTAGAAATAGTTCTCCTTAGAGGGAATACCTTCACAACTTCAAAAGGAATGTGTGGAAATATATGTGAATGGACAATGGGTTAACATAAGATGCAATTTATTCAAATATAAAAAAAAATGTATTAAAACAAAATAAACACATAAAACACTAATAAGATTTGCAGCAACAATTTTTCAACACACTCATTTTGGAATTGTGAAGGTATTCCTTCCCATCTATATACAGAGGCTAACCCATGAATTGGATATTTCTTTAATGATCTCTAAAAGATATCTTTGGCACTCTATTTGAAGCAAACTGGGTTTTTTGTACAAGTTGTCGTTTATTTTTTATATTGGTGTTTTGTTTTCCTTTAGGTTTTCTTGTTATACTTCAGGTTTGATTATTTGGTTATTATGTGTTTTACACACTGATTATTGTATATTGGATTTATTTATATTGGTATAGTGTTTTGCTATAGAGCCCAGCACAACCTTTTTATCTGTATATATTTTGGGTAGAGTGGTACCTGTTATGCAAGCGCCATCTTTTATATTTAGCAGGAACAACATCATATCCATTGTTTGTTATCTTAGTTAAAACATCCAGATTTAGGACTGGATTTAGACCCTCGCATGCTTTCCGTGCGCGCGGGGGTCTGAAATTACGCAAGACAGCTTACGCTGCCATAAGCCGACCTTAACAGCGGCGTGCGGATCAGCGGTCCTTGCGACCGCTGATCTGCTACAGTGTGGGAGCCCCCTCCGACACTGTACACTTACCATGCTTCCCCCCACCCGCTTTAGTGGGCGGAAGGGAAGCACAGCCCATTTCCTCGGAAATGGGCTCGGACGGAACTAAGATCCGTCCGATTGCTGCTACTCTAGGGTTACTATAGTAACCCTAGCGTAACATCTGGAGGGCACATGCGCCCTCCAGTGAAGGCAGGACACTTACGCACCTTGCATGCGTGAGTGTCCTGCCGTTATTAGATCTGAATACGGCCCTTAGTGCTTACAAATTGTATGGATTGGGATTACATGACTATGATGTTTGCTAGTTATGTCAAATTATTATACAAAAATATTAAAACCATCATGTTAAATGAGTTTGACAAAAGCTAATTGGTTGGCCATAGACCCAATGTTCTATTGTTTATTAATACTAATAGATGATAGTGATAGTGTGTATGTGGGGTGAAATTTTTAGAAGAGTCAGGCAGAATATGGTGAAGTGGATAGCCTACTGTTATAGGAAGATGATTAAACAATGGAATTGTGAGGTGTCATTAGATAATAACACCCTGCTTATCATTTCTTTTCATTGTGTTATAAATTAACTTCTTCTCTGAATCAACTTCTAGCATTATAGTATATTTATCAAAAATCTACCATTTCAAAGCTGGATAAGAACAGCCACATATTCCCCATCTATATTATGTTTGTTTGTTTTTTTTGTATTTTGTTAAAATGTAAGAATTATTTCCTTTATATTACTTTTTCAGTTATATATATTTTTGTTTGTGATAAGAAAAAAAAATATGCAGCTATCCACCATTCCACTGAAAAGTTCAGTTTTGCTCAATCTCCAACAAACTTCACCACTCATAAGAAATTAGGTTTCTAACAATCAATGATGTTAAAAATAGATAGATAGATAGATAAATAGATAGATAGATAGATAGATAGATAGATAGATAGATAGATTTAATAAGCAGAAATATGTATGTGTACTTAAAACCTCTTGAAAATTATGGCAATAGTAAGCTCAACAATACAATTTGATCATTGACAACATCAAAAGTTTTTTGATTTATGGTCTCGCGTTAAAACATAAAGTTGCAGAAAAGCTTTTAAATAGCAAGATTCTTTATAAACCCCTATATAAAACATTAGCTTCCAGTAGTGTATGAGACAATAACAATCAGAAACCTCTTTCCAGGAATCCATGAGTTATTTTTATCAGCATGTTTTTAAGAAATCTTGTAAAGAACCCATTTTGGCTTTTACATCTGAAATACATTTGACAGTTTAACAAGTAACTGTAACAAATGAAAAAGTGCAATATGATAATGAACTGAAAGGAGTTTTATATACTCCAAAACTGTTAAAGTGCTTAGAAAATTCCTCACACATATTGTCTACCATTATAATTAGCAACACTATTGACATAGTGGTGGTAATTTGGAAAAAAAAATGGTCATGTTTAATATCATTTGGTCATCTTGTTGAGAAGTTTTAGTCTGTGGAATGCAGGCACTAAAAGTTGAAAATTTTTACACCAGATCCAAATACAACAATAAATTTATTATTATTCTTTAAGATATTATAATATAATAATAGATGTGTGTGTGTGCGTGTGAATTATAAAGACACATGCATGCCCTAATATCAAGGTTGACTCTAATAAACACCATTCCACTTTGACTTTCAGTAAAAGGGTGATCTTGGTTATTGAAAGGCTATATCTCACAAAGTTTTTTTTACACATTAAGATTAAATTTTCACCTTTTGAAACAGAATTGTCTGTTGGTGCAGCATTCCAAATTGTACATAAAAATAATTAAAATGACACATTTGGAATAGATCAAAGTTGCTGATTTTTTCCTACATCCTTACACTAGCTGTTTTTGTTAGGAAGATAACGTTCCAGGGAAGATTAGGGGGTGAGGTTTGTTAGAATTTTAATTTGACAAGTTGGGACAATATGTTAAAGATAGGAAATTTCATAATGTTGCACGTGTCAACTGGCAGCTCTGGGTGTATTCAGACTTCACATGAGAGGAGCGAAATGATTGACTGCTCTCCCACAGATTTTCTTCTGTTTTCTGGCAGGGAGATCAGCCATTCTACCTCATCTTTTTTACAGAAAACTTTTTCTTTCTCACTGTCTTTGCTGCATGTTACTGTTCCATTGGATTTCAAACAGATTTTTCTCATTAGGTGTGCACTTACAAATGGTCCACTTCTCTTTGTCTCTTCAAAGATTTTGTTTTACCTCATCCTGGTATGCTGGTTGTAAACACAGTGTAAACATTAGGTTTGTTTTTACGCTAATAATAAAGTTTTTAAATCTTCTGAAGGGCTGTAGCAGGCTCCATGTTGAATGCCCCACACCCTGTTATATCACAAGACCCCAGAAAATGAAAGCCAATGTGGTTTACAAAAGAGGTAGCAACTATAGTCAAAGCAAAAAAGATGGACTTTCAGAATTATAAGCAAACTTAAAATAATGATGACAGGTAGGAGTATTTTGCAAAGCAGAAGGAGGCTAAAAAGGTTATCAGGGCAGCAAAGGCACAAAATGAGTAATAACTGGCCCACTTGATATGAAAAGGGGACAAAAGCTTTTTTTAGGTATATAAAAAAAAGGTGAAAAACTAGAGAGGGTATAGTAAGGCTCAAAATGGAGAGTGGTATTCTTGTTGAGGGTGAAAGGGCTATGGCAGATCATTTTAACAAGTATTTCACTTCAATATTCACAAAAGAAAGGAAGGGAAAGGGACCATTTTAAATGGAAATGCTATTAATACAATGAGGGCAATTAATACTACTTTCACTGAGGAGCTATTAAAAGAACTTTTAAACCTGAAAGTGGACAACAAATCAATAGGACCAAATGGGATACAACCGAGGACACTAAAAGAGCTTAGAGGGGTGCTGAATAACTGAATTATTCAACCAGTCACTAATAACTGGGGTGATTCCAGAGGACTGAAAAATAGCAAATGTCGTCCCTCTGCATAAAAGTTGAAGTAGGGAAGACGAGGCATACTACTGACCAGTGAGTCTAACACCAGTAGTAGGGAAATTGATGGAAACACTGTTAAAGGAACAAATTGTACAGTATCATAAATCCTGTAACTTACAGGATCTCAAGCAACATGGATTCACTCGGGAAAGAGAAACAAATCTTACTGAATTTTTTTACTGGGTCATTAAAGTATTAGATAAAGAGGGAACTGTAGATATAGCTTATCTAGATTTTAGTAAGGTTTTTGACACTGCACATTGCAGACTGTTAAATAAGCTGGAAACTTTGGGATTGGACTTAAAGATAGTTGTATGGATACAATCTTGGTTGCAGGATAGACAACAGAGGGTTGTAGTAAATGGAATCCCTTCTGTGGATGGTAAGGTGTAGTACCCTAGGGTTCTGTACTTGGACCAGTACTATTTAATATCTTTATAGGTGATATTGCCAGTGGTATTGAGGGGAAAGCACAGATTATTACCTGTTAATATGTTTTCCTTGACTCCTCCATATCAGCCCTAACCTTTGGGTATGTTCCTCCCTCTTGGAGCCAGACAGGAATAAAGAAGACACCACGGTATATAAGGCATTCCCCTTCCGCCTTCTGTGTCTTCCATTTTTCTCAGCTATAAATACTCTGGACAGGTTAACATAATATAACAACTTAAAATAACATGGGTTGGGAATGACGGGCTGACATGGAGGAGTCAAGGAAAACATATTAACAGGTAATAATCTGTGCTTTCCTTCTCCTCCCCATGTCAGCCCTAACCTATGGGTCATACCCTAGCAGTTCAACATTCACTGTGAAGGCGACCATAAACTTTAACAAAAAAAGAAATATTGTACAAAAATATTTACTGAACTACCGCATTCAACACTCGCCTACCAAACTTGGCATCTGCCGAGGCGAGGATATCTAGCTTATAATGCTTAACAAAAGTATGGATGGAAAACCACCCTGCTGCTTTACACAGCTCTTCTGTGGTTGCTGCTCCTTTGGCTGCCCAAGAAGCCACCATGGATCTTGTTGAGTGAACTTCCAGTCCCTTAATTACATATGCCTCTGCAATACATGATGTGATTCAGCGTGCTATCGTTGGTTTTGAAGCTGGACCACCCTTATTTTTACCTTCTATTAAGACGAATAATTGCTTTGTCTTTCTAATTGGCTTTGTCTTATCAGTATATATCTTCAGAGCCCTAACCAAATTCAAATTGTGGAACTTAGCCTCCTTATCATTTTTGGGATTGGAGCACAAGGAAGGTAATACCACCTCTTGATTTAGATGGTAAGAGGAGACCACCTTGGTCAGAAAACTTGGATTCGTACGTAGGACGACCTTGTTGTTAAAGAAGTTTAAGTACGGTGGTTCTGCCCACAGTGCTTGGATCTCAGATACTCTCCTTGCCGACGTAATTGCCACTAAAAATGCTACTTTCCATGTTAGGAACTTCCACTGCACCTCTTGCAATGGTTCAAATAGAGAGGTTGTTAATACTTCCAGTACCATATTAAGATCCCAGGGTGCTACCGGGTCCCTGTATCTTATATTAATTCTTGATGTTGCTTGAAAGAAACAAATAATATCTTTATCTTTTGCCAAGTCCATTCCAATGTAGCTGACAGGGCTGACACCTGTACCTTTAGTGTGCTATTCGCCAACTTCTTCTCCAATCCTTCTTGTAGGAATTCAAGAATGGATTTGACATCAGGATGATGTACTCCTCTGTCCTTTGCCCAAAAACAGAATTTTTTCCAGATTCTGTGATATACAACAGATGTTGACTTCTTTCTAGCTGCCAGCATAGTGTTTATCAACTTGTCTGAAAACCCTTTGCTCTTTAGGGTTGCCCTTTCAGCAGCCATGCCGTCAAATTGAGAGAGGCTGGGTTTGGATGGACTAACTGTCCCTGAGACAGCATGTCTTCCTCAACTGGCAAGGTCCAAGGCTTGTCTATTGACATACTGAGAAGCTTGTGGAACCAAGGCCTCCTGGGCCAGAATGGTAGGATTGCAATTACTACTGCTGGTTCCCTCTCCAGCTTCCTGAGAATACGTGGAATCATCACTGTCGGAGGAAACACGTATGCTAGCCGGAAATGCCACGGTACTGACAGCGCATCTGTGGCCCATGCCTGATAATCTTTGTACCGAGAAATGTACCTCTTTAACTTTGTGTTTTCTCTTGAGGCCATCAGATTGATCTGCGGCTGGCCCTATTTCTGAATAATCCGTCTGAACAGGCTGTTGCTGAGTTGCCACTCTGAGTGCTGCACTATATGTCGGCTTAGAAAGTCCGCCTGAATGTTCTGCTTCTCTGCAATATAGGTGGCTGTCAGGGCTATGAGATTGTTCTCTGCCCACTGTAGTACTGGTCGTACGGCTTCCATTAGCACTCGACTCTTGGTGCCGCCTTGTCTGTTGACGTAGGCTACTGTAGGCTTGTTGTCTGATTGGATGTTTACTGCTTTGCCTTGTAGCAGATGTTGGAATGATTGCAAAGCCTGGTCGATTGCCAGCATCTCCCTTACATTTGAGTGTAGCTGTCTGTGTTGTTTTGACCACTGACCTTGAGCGACCTGACCTTTGCACACAGCTCCCCATCCTATGCTGCTTGCATCCGTGGTCACTGTAATTGGAGAAAACGGTAGGAAAGACCTGCCTTCTGCTAAGGCCTGTTGGTTGATCCACAATCTCAGCTCTTGCCTTGCTTCTGGCGAGATCCTGATTAGTTGAGACAGGTTGTTTGGATCCCTGTCCCAGTGTCTCAATAGACATGTTTGCAGAGCTCGCATATGGAACCTTCCCCAGGTTCTGGCTGCGGACATCAGTCCTAAGACTATCATACATTCTTCTGCAGAGATCTGTGAAGACATCACTGTTGACTGCAGCCTCTGCTTCAGTTTTTCTGCTCTTGTTAGGGTTAAAGCCACAGTCATCCTTGCTGTGTCTATAAGTGTGCCCAAATACTTCACTGAAGTTGATGGTATCAATACACGTTTATCAGCCAGCCGTGTTGTTTGAGTACTGCGATCACTCTGCCTGTATGAAGCTGTTCCAGCTCCTTTGTCCTTGCTGCAATCAATATGTCGTCTAGGTACGGCCATAGACATATGCCTTCCAACCTTAGGCTGGCTATAATTGTGATCAGAACTTTTGAAAATGTTCTGGGGGACGTCACTAATCCAAAAGGAAGACTTGCAAATTGATAATGTCTCTGGAATATGTAGAATCTCAAGAATTTTCTGTGCCTTACATGTATAGGGATGTGTAAGTAGGCGTCCTTTAGATCCACCGAAGTCATGTACATGTTGGGTCTGAGATCTGGCACAAACGATCTTATTGAGTCTATCTTGAATGGCCTCACCTTCACGGACTTGTTCAGTCTCCTCAAATCCAATATTGTCCGGAAACCTCCACTGGCCTTCTTTATCACAAAGAAGCGAGAATAAAATCCTTGACAGTGTTCGTTGCGTGGCACTGGAATAATTACTTTCTGCTGTAACATGTTCTGAAGACTTGCTATTACAGCTTCTCTCTCTTCCGAATGTATTGGAATTGGGGACTTTGTGAAGAAACTTGATGGGTGGTTGATGAACTCTATTTGTAGCCAGTTTGAATGGTCTCTAGTACCCATTTGTCTGTAGTGGTCTTTGTCCATTGATGATAAAATTTCTGACTTCTGCCGCCTACTGTACACTCCCTTTGTGTCCCGTCATTGTGCCATACTCCTGAGATTTGAGGTGATGTCTCTTTCTCGCTGGCCACAAAACCCATACCTTGAGGTAGAAGCCTGTCCTCTTCTATAAGGTCTTCCTGGCCTGTAGGCTCTCGCCTCCTTGAATTCCGTTGCTTTGCCTCTATAAGATTTATTGAAAAAACTTTTCTTGCTGGCCCTTTCCTTGGGGAAGCCAGGATGACTTGCCTCTCGAAGTCTTGGAGATTATGTCATTGAGTTTTTCTCCAAATAAATACTTCCCTTGGAATGGCAGATTCGAACCAGTGACCTACTGCACCGAAAGCAGGTGCTCTGCCTCTATGCCATATGTGGCTCCCCATTGAGACAATTTTTTAAGATCCTCTTTAGTCACGAATGTCTTTGCCATAGTTGATTGCATCAATTGCACAAACTGCAGCATCTGAGGTGAAGGTTCTCCTTGCTCTGTATTTGTGCATTCCTCACATGCCGCTGGTCTTATAGCTGCCCCTGCGATGGTGTGCTGCTTCTTTAAGCCCACTTCAATCTTTTTGTCCATGGGATCTTTAAATATCACTGCGTCCTCCAGGGGAAGAGTGGTACGCTTTGAGATGCTGGCTATCGCAGCATCCACTTTGGGGGGTTTATCCCACTTCTTGGTGTCCTCCAGCAAATTTGCTGGCATTCGGTAATCTTTTATCAGGTTTTTTCCATTCATTACCGACTGTGTCTTTCAGGATTTGTGACAGTGGAAAATTTTTTGACTTTTTCTTTCCCTCTTTAAAGAGAAGATCCTGTAACTTTTCTTCTTTATTATCCTGAATTTTTAATGATTTATTAATCAACTTTATCAGGTTTTCTACCAGGACGGGACTGAAGCTGGCTTCCGCTGATGACTCATCCAACCTTGCTTGTGACTGTGCTGAACTGTCTGACAGGCCTTGATGCTCCATATGTGTCGATTCTTCTGACACATCACTAGCTATTGACCTGGACCTCTCCAACCTTACTGCGTCCATTGAGGCCTCACAAAGGAACTCCACCGCCAACTGGATGTCTTGTAAGGACTTGTGAAGTTCCGAACTTTTAACGCCATCTAGCAGGTTACCTTCTAAATCGTTGCACCAGCTGCGCATGATTCTTGAAGTGACCGCAATCACTGCTAAGAAAAAAAAATAGCTCACCCAGATCTTCTTGCTTGAGACCATTTTTCCTCAGAATTACTCATGTTGTAACACTTCTTAGTGTGCACGCAGATGTTGATCAATATATGCCAATACACTTGTGCAACAATCTCCTGCAGATGCCATATAAAAACATTGGTATGCTGTTTATAAAATATGCATGGTAGGTATCTGAAACAGTACCCTACCTGCTCCAAGCTGCACCGCTGTAACATTGTTATCCTGGTGTCTTTAAACAGATATTTCTTTAAATTCCACTCTCCATTAAAGCTGCCTCCTGCTTTGTACTATATCCGGATCCTCAGAAAACAGCAGCGACTGTTTGAATTTCCCGGGCTTTTACCGCCGCGCCGGACTATGACGTCATCCTCCCGCGTTCACATGTGATTCACCCGGGGCTGCGGTCGCACAGAGACATCAACGAAGTGTCTCCCGCCCTCAGAAGAGGTAGGGGCGGGCATATGGAAGCCTGCACACCTTGTAGCATGGCCGAGGCCGGTCTGTGCCTCTCGACTCTCCCTCCAAATGCAGCCACGAGGGGAGAGCCGCTGCTGGGTGCCGAAGAAAACAAACAACAAAGGTACTTCACTCACTAACACAACTCCCTCTCTGGCCCCTAACAGGAAGAAAGAAGACACAGAAGGTGGAAGGAGAATGCCTTATATACCGTGGTGTCTTCTTTCTTCCTGTCTGGCTCCAAGAGGGAGGAACATACCCAGAGGTTAGGGCTGACATGCGGAGGAGAAGGAAAATATGCCTTTTTGTATAGGACACAAAGATATGTAACAGGGTAGACAAGCCAGGAGGGGTACACAAAATAAGGGATGATCTAGGTAGACTAGAGGAATGGTCAAGAGGGTGGCAACTGCAGTATAATGCCAAAAAATGCACAATTATGCACTTGGGGCACAAAAACCCAAAAGCTCAATATATCATTAATGGCACTACATTAAAAACTACTGAGGAGGAAAAGGATCTAGGAGTCATTATTTTATGTGACTTAAAGGTAGTCAAGCAAGGTAACAGAGCAACGAGAAAGGCAAGTCAGATGCTTGCATAGGAAGAGGAATTAGTAGCAGAAAGAGAGAAGTAGTGATACCGCTTTATAGATTGTTGATATAGATCATCTAGAATACCATGTTCAGTTCTGGGGGCCATATCTCCAGAAAGACAAATACATTAGAGACTGTGCAAAGAAGTATAGGTATACTGAGGCAAGGCACTATGTGCCAGAGGCAAGTACTGCACAGGTAGGTATAGTGCTGTGTTAGATATAGTGCAGGGTAAGAGTATTATGTGGCAAGGCACTATGTGCCAGAGAGGAAAATAGAATAGCAGAGACTCTAAGAGCCTGAGGTAAGTAGCAGACAGACAGACTGAGAACCAAGTAACAGGAAAACACTTACTCTTACTCTCACTCACAACCAGGCAAGAGGACAAGAGGCAGGCTGGATAGGGCAGGCTGGACAATGGAGAATACACAGAAAGAGACTTAGAAGGCAAACACAGGGATAACAAACTGCAGGCAGGACAGACTAAGACACTAGAGCAGGAAGCTATGAGCAGAAAGCTATGGGCTAGAAAGCATGAAGCTGAAGCAAACAGAAAATAGAAGCTATGACCAGCAGAGAATGTAACATGGCAGCTAATTAAAGGGAGAGCCACATCCCCATTGGCTGCTGAATGCACATGACAAGAAGGCTAAGGTAATCCAGCTTCTGGATGATTAAGCAGGTTTCCTAGCAGGGAGAAATGCTGCAGGGGAAATCAGGACCGGAGTACCCAGCTAAAGTACAGAGACATGATTACACACTGCTGCCATATGCAGCGTGTAACAGAATAACCTCCCATCTGAGGTGATTGACGCTAACACAGTAGAACAGTTTAAACATGCTTGGGATTAATATAAGGATATCTTAAATCTTAAACTAAATTGAGGGTAAATAGGGTCTAGGGTCAGTATAGTTTTAAATTAAAAAAAATGGGTAGACTGGATGGGCCATGTGGCTCTTATCTGCTGTCACTTTCTATGTGTGTGTATGTATGTATATATATATATATATATATATATATATATATATATATATATA
>WWET01006291.1:50573-61053 GCA_011038615.1 Limnodynastes dumerilii
ATATAGTTATTGCCCTAAGGCACTTACCACCACCCTTAGACAGTGATTGTCCACTGTCCAGTCAGCGCCCACACGCTGGTCCATGCTCTCAAAGTCCCTGACAACCAAAGAGCACTGGGCATCGCAGCTGCCCCCTTCCGCTAGAGGCAGTGTTGCCAAGCGACCAGAGACGCTCCACATAGCGCAGACTAAAAAGTAGACAAAGTGATACATTAATACACACGTTTCTGTCTCCAAACAATAAAAGTAATTAAAATATTTACCCTTGAACATTTTAGAATACTAAAACATGTCAATCCTTCATCATACACCATTTAAATACCGATTATTACATCAAAACATTATGTCATACTCCGAACTTTCCTGGATACTATTAAAACCAAATTACAACTTTCAAAGTCAATGCTGGAAACCCAATAGAGCCACAATAAGCATCAATGCCATGTACAGACAATGAAAGTCTCTATTTGTGAAAAAATATAAAAATACAATTTTAAAATAAGTCACAAAAAACATGATAATGGCAATATTTCGTTGAGCCCCCCTGGGGAAACCGGCCCAAGCGTATGAATCCATCTGGCTTACAACCTAAGTAAGGCAAGATCCCTATTACCTCCATGTGGCTACCACGGAATGTGATCTATGATTTTAACTCAGGTAATGAATGTGCAGCCATTACGAAGTGTTGGGCGACAGGCTGCTCTGGCTGTCCAGATGTTAGAGCTGCACGGATAGCCGACCAATGCAACACAAGCCTGTCTCTTAGGGTTCTCTTGGTCTTTTCTACATAACACAATCTGCAAGGACATCTCAACATGTAAACTATAAATTTTGTTGTACATGTCAGAACATGTTTGATTTGATATTTTTTGCCAGAGGATGGGTGTAAAAAAGTAATTGCCAGGTTCCATAAACCTACAGGACAGACAATTAAGGCACTGAAAGCACCCTGGTGCTTTACTGAGAAAAGTCTTTGGTTGTTATTTTTAGATGAGTAATGTCCGTCTTCATTATTTTATCCCTGATGTTGGTACCCCAGCTTATAGCAAGCCATGATCCTTGAAGAAGACGGTTTGGCTTGGCATTTTATTTTCTTTGATTCTGTGCAGATTATTATTTATTATTTATTTATTAACAGGTTTTTATATAGCGTCAGCAGATTACGTAGCACTTTACAATTTT
The DNA here is from genome assembly GCA_011038615.1 of Limnodynastes dumerilii. Lineage (NCBI taxonomy): Eukaryota > Metazoa > Chordata > Amphibia > Anura > Limnodynastidae > Limnodynastes > Limnodynastes dumerilii. The sequence goes on from WWET01006291.1 coordinate 51,756, forward strand.
TACAATCAGTATAAACAAGACTGAGTAGTAACAAACAGACTTAAAGCATAAGAGGTGCCTGCTCACTAGCACACAATGGACCAGCCAGGTTGTATAGTAAAAGTGCTCAATACTCTGTATGATCAGCAGTGTTAGTAAGAGAGATGATGGAATTTTAGAATAGCAAGAGAGAGGCTTTGTGTTAATAATGTAATAGAAAGGCAAAGTGCAAAGCAAAGTATTGTTAATATGGTAAAATAAATATTAAGAAGGTTGAAGAATTTGATAAGCTTGTCTGAAGAGGTGAGTTTTAAGAGAGCTCTTGAAAGTTTGGAGTAGAGAATAGTCTTAATGGGCGAGGAAGGTTATTCCAGAAACTGGGTGCAAACCGGGAGAAGTTCTGAAACCGGGAATCAGAGCATTTATATAATGTAAAAGAGAGTTCTAAGTCTTCTTATGATCTGAGAGAACAAGCTGGGATTTATCTTGAAACAAGTGAGGATATATATGTAGGTGCAGTTTTGTTTATGGATTTATACGTTAGCAAGAAGATTTTTAATTTGATTCTGTACTATACAGGCAACCAATGTAGAGATTGACAGAGTGGACAAGCTCTAAATGAATGTTTAGCAAGAAAAATCCGTCTTGCTGCTGCATGCAATATAGACTGTAGAGGGGTAATTTTATATTCTGGGAGTTCAATAAGAAGAGCATTGCAGTAATAAATGTGGGAGTTGATTAGTGCATAAATGAGAGTTTAAGTAGTTTCTTTTAAGAGATATTTTCGTATTTTGCAAATGTTTTAGGATTTCGAAACATTTGTATTTAATTTATACACATTGGGCCTGATCCAGACCTACGGGCACCTTATGGCCCGCCCGAGGTCTATGCGGCCATCATCAGAGCGGGGAGTGCACACCCATCATCAGAGCGGGGAGTGCCCACCCCGTGCACTCCCCGCTGGCGACGGAAATCTGGACACTTATGTGTACAGATTCCTACCCTAACTATTACGATCAGCTCTGTGGCCTTACGGCCGCATTGCTGTCCGCTCGGTTCCCTAATTTGCATGCCTTTTTCCGCCTTGACGGCCGAGATACGGCATGCGTAAAGGGGGAGAAAGCCCCCTTCTCGTAACAGCCAGCGGGCGTAACTATAGTTACCACTGCTGGCCATTACACCGCCGTATGAAGGTTGTGTGCATGCGCCCACCTTCATAACAGGGAAATTACGGCTGCGGCGGCCTTAATTCCCAGGGCGGCCGTAGGTCTGGATCTGGCCCATTGTAACCAGATGGTTTAAATATTGATTTCGAGTTAGAATGATTTTTGTCTTGATTTTTTTGCTAATATTTTGATGTTTTTTTCTGGATTATTTTGTTTCATTTTATATTTAATTTTTATTTTTTTATATATTTTTATTTTTTATTTTGCATTGNTTATTTATATACTTTTTTTGAATGCTATCATATTGAATTTACAATTTGCCATCTGTTAAGATAGTGTTTATGCTTCATGTTGGATTTATTTTTAGAACCTAATAACGTACACAATATTTTGGTATAAAAAGACCTTTATTTTTATCATTGAGAAATATATATTATTACAACATGTAAGATTGTACATTTTCCCATTCCTTTTATTTTCCTATTTATTTTATTTTTATTCTTGTTCAAGTTCAGCATTACAACATATGACATATGTTCAATGTACATGGTGATATATATAATAGATTCCATACATTATGCAACAGCTTATAATAAACGTTTTAACACATTTCAATTCTTAGCATTCCAGTGTATCTGACAAGCCACGTCTGTCCCTCCTGCCCTTGCACCCCACCGTTTCACCAATTTCCCTTTTCATAAAGCCATAGAAAAGCTACTACACATCCATCAACCAGAAAGGTGGATCTGATTGCAAAACTCTCGTCATATACCATCCCACCTTATGGAAGCATTTATGAATATTGTGCCTGATCCAGAACAACGCTTCGAAGCGAATTTACGCGTGGAGGAGACGTAAATTCGCTGTGCACATGCGCACCATAGAAAATACGCACATTCACGTAGCGTAATTGTGAACGTATGGGCCATTCACGTATGTGTCACGTAAATACTTAAGTGTGGGCGTGCCAATTTTACGTTACTCGAAAATACGTGTACAGTATGTGTACACAAGTGTACAGTATGGGCGTGCTTAGCTGCGTAAATTCGTTCGGCCCATACGTACGTGTGCGTATGACAGCGGCTACGTGTGAAAAAGTTAAGGTAGGGTTTGGGAAGCGTATCTTGACAAAATACGTCCGTGCAAGGGGTGTGCCGAGGGGAGTGTAGCGAACTTACGTGCACGAAAATACGCTCCGCGAATAAACGTACGGCACACGTAGTTCTGGATCTACCCCATTGAGTCATATGGAGGTGGGTAGGGTGTCAATGTAGGCTTCCCGTAACAAGAAAAAGTTCTCTATACGCTGTTCTTTATGCAGGGATGCCTGAAGCCATTCCATACGGAACACGAAATGCAATTTATTACAGAACAATTTCATAGTAGGGGGTTCACCATGCATCCACATATGGAGTATAGATTTCCACGCTACTGCCAATATTATCAAGGCCAATTGCTCTCTTTAGTATATTTAATATTAGAAGGCAACATACCCAGAAAAGCCCATTCTGGGTTTAACGGTACATAACTGAGTAAATGTCTTGTGGCATACATCTGCACCTGTCGCCAAAAAACTCTGACTCTAGGGGCCTCATTCACTAAACGTGATTTTTTTGGGGCGATTTTGAATCGCGGGGCATCGCGGCCCATCGCCGCGATTTACCCGCGACTTTTTTATTTTTTTTTTCAAATTCATTAAAACGCAATTTTTTTCAAACACAGGCGATGTGCCGTGATGCTTTTAGGGCTTAATAGTGGTGATTTTCATTAAAAAATCACCGCGATTAGCCCTTTAACTAATCGCGGCAAATCGCGTGTCTGAAAAAAATCCAAAGTGCTGCATGGCTGCAATGTGTAGCCATGCTGTAGTCATTGAATTACAAGGATCAGCAAAGGTGATCCTTGTAATTCTGTGTATACAGCATGGCTACACTTGTAGCCATGCAGCACAGCGTTTACAGTGTGTGTAAAAATAAAAAAAAACACACTACACAGACATTAACCCTTACAATGCTTTATTAAAGTGTTACATGTGTAAAAATATGTAAACCTAACTAACATTACCCCCTACGTGTATGCACTTACCTTAGGTGGTCATCTCTCCTAAACTAAGTGGTATACATAAAGTGTTATATGTGTATAAAAATAAAAAAAAATTATTTAAACTCACCATTAGATGTCCGCATCTTCAGAGCCTTCTAATTTTCTTGAAATGCTGAATTCTGTTCTTTTCTTCAAGCTTGAAAAATCTTCTGGGCTGGAGATGCAGAAGAAAGCTTTAATTCTTGATCCCGGCGTCTTCAATTTAACATCCCGGCAGTAGGGGGCGCTAATTAACTTCAGAAGGTGACGTCAGGAACAGTAGAGCTGTACAGTACATACGACATCTATTGGGAGAATAATAACCTTTATAGAAAATATTAAAAAACATTTCTCTATAGGTATTTGCTCGTAATACAGAGCAAGAATAAATGAATACCTGGAGCAAGTCAATAGCCGGGAACCCGTCTTGCCATTTTGCAAATATGGTTTGGGTTTGCTGTGAATCCAACACCGTTCTGAGCATGATGTAATGGGCAGAGATAAGGTTTCTAGGGCTAGGTGGATTATTCAGTATCCTATCCAAGTCATTCACCCAGTTCGTAGGGGAAAAATCACTAACAACATGCTTCACATAGTGAGTCGCCTGGTATAGCGCAAAATTGTGTGTATTTAGTATATTATAGTTCTCCCGTTTAGTTGGCCAAGATAGGGTCTGCTGCCTGCGGGGATCCACCAAAAATGTTATACTTTTAAGTCCCCTATCCCTCCACATAGTGAAGGGGTACAATGCTCCACCGTGTTGAAATGCTGGGAGAGTGTTTTATGACTATTCAGTCCCATTTTAGAGCGTATTTTATGCCACATTCTCCATGCTGACATTAAAAGTGGGTTATCCTCCACTTCATTCGGGATATCTACCCTCCGCAGATGCAAAAAATTTGGTAACATCATAGGAGTCAAGAAGGATTGTTCAGTTGGCGTGATTGTATAAACAGCAGTATCATGTAGCCAATACCTAATAAATCGCAATTGGCTGGCTTGATTGTACAGTCTCAAATTAGGGAAATTTATTCCCCCCATTAATCTTACTCAGTTGCAATTTGGCTAGGCTAATTCTAGGGCGCTTACCCTTCCATATAAACTTACGGAATGCGGCATAAATAAGTTTCTCGTCTGTAGGTGATAGCACAATTGGGAGCATCTGCAGAGGATAGAGCAGTTTCGGGAACGAGACCATTTTGAGCAAATTGGCTCTTCCTAGGAAGGAGAGGGGAAGTTTGTGCCAGCTATTAATTTCTAAAAGTACTTCCGTAATTAATTTTATAATGTTTAGAGAATAGAGCTTGTGGATATTTTTAGGGATTTTTAATCCTAGGTATGTAAGAGCAGTTTTGGCCCATGTTATATTTAAATCCCCAGCCCATCTGGGCTTCACCCTCGTATTTAAGGACATAGCAACCGATTTTTCCTGATTTATACTAAATCCAGAAATCTCCCCAAATTTGGCTATAAGATCTAAAATGAGATTCAAGGATTGGGCCAGGTTACCAATGTACAATAACAGGTCATCGGCAAAAGCCGTAATTTTTGTTTGTCCCATCCCAATACCTTCAAATTCTGCACAAGATTGTAAAAGACGTAAGAGAGGGTCTAAGGCTAAATTAAATAATAACAGGGATAAGGGGCATCCTTGCCGGGTACCCCCAAAACATAGTAACCGACTGAGTTAATGCCATTTATCACAAGGGTAGTTTTAGGATTGGTATATAAAAATTTGATAAAGTTTGCAAAAGTATGCCCAAAGCGACGATATTCAAAAAATTTTTGGAGATGTATCCAAGATACCTTGTCGAAGGTCTTCTCTGCATCAAGGCTCAATAAGATTCCGTCTTTTGCGGAGGAAAGGCCGCAATAGCAGATCTCACTCCCTTCACTGAGTGTCGCTGGTGAGTTAATCCCAATGGTGTTGTGTTAATAAGTTAGGCAATATAGATTGGAGGTGATTGGCTATAATTTTGGTCAACAATTTACAGTCCTGATTTAATAGAGTGATGGGGCGATATGAAGTAATAAGTTCCGGGTCTTTTCCCGGCTTTGCGATAAAGATTGTTTTCGCTTCATTAATCCTTTTATTTTTTTTATATTTATATTGTAGTATATGTTTCCTTGTATTTATATTGATTGTACTGTATTTGTATAAATTGCACTGTATATCAATGTCAGAATTTGTTTTTACATATGTAAATATGTTTTTGTAATCATAACAAAACACTCCCTTTATTAATGGCACTTGCTCCTCTGATCCCCTGATGGGTGCCATTTCACGGGCACGCTGGCCTTTTTTAAGGGCAAGTTTTTGGCAATACCCAATAGAAAGTATGGGAGAGCTATTTAAATCCCTCTACCATCAGTCAATTTCATCCACCTTTAGAAAGGCCAAAGTCCTAGGCCAGTGATGGCTAACCTGTGACACTCCAGGTGTTGTGAAACTACACTTCCCATCATGCTTTGTCAGGTATCCGCTATGCTTTTGCAGTCAAGGCATGCTGAGACTCATAGTTTCACAACACCTGTAGTGTCACAGGTTAGCCATCACTGTCCTAGGCTTTATTTATTGCATTTTTCTCCTCTGTTATTTTTTATATACCACTTTTTTTTATATACCACTATACCCCATTTGATGAAGAAACTTTGAGAGGGAACCTGAGATCATTACCACAATAGAGGAGTATGAACTCTCTACCCCCAAAGGACTTAAAAAGAGTTTCTTATGAACTGAGACTAGCATTATTGACAGCGCTGTAGCAATTTTTCTTATACATTTGTTCTCTGTCAATGTGGTGTTGAGTGGAACACGTTTTAGTCTAATTGTAACATCTGCAGTCAATTATAGCACTAGGTAAAGTGCTTTTTTCTCTAATCCAGGATTTAGAACAGACTGTATGTGGCGCACAAAGCACAGTTCAAAGTCAAGCATTCCACCTAGGCAGTGAGCTTGATGAGTAGGGAATATTTCAGTATTTTTTAGAGAAATAGAGATACTGGCCGAGTAGCTTTTGTTGGCAGGAGGAAATATTTTTAGCTCTGTTTTTTGAAAGATTAAGTTTGAGATTGCAGAAGGACATCCAGGATGAAATGACAGAATGACCATTAATTTATGCAGGCCAGCGCGGTTGCTGATAGACGAGGGGTGAATAGGTAGATTTGTGTATTGTCTGTATAATGATTATATTAAAAGCCAATTTTTTTTAATTATTTTTTTGTTTTATTAGCTGTCCAAGGAAAGATGTATAGATACAGTAAAGAAGAGCAATGGACCCAAGACTGAGCCTTGTGGTACTCCAATAGATAGTGAAAGGGCAAGTGAGATTCAGAAAAGTGAACACTGAAAGGTGCGATTAGAGAGGTAGGATGTGAACCAGGAATGGACTGTGCCCTGAATACCTAGAGACTATAACATTTGTATGAGAAGAGAGTGATCAACAGTGTCAAAAGCAGCAGAAAGATCCAGGAGAATAGAAGAGAGTAGTGACCTTTAGATTTAGCAGTGATTAAATGATCAAGCACCTTGGTCATGCATTCCATAGTGCCTAATTTAGGGTTTTTTGAAAGTGGTGGGAGTCAGGTGATGTGTTTTATATTAGCCAGATTTCCATAGTGTCCAAAGTTTGGATGACTTATGTGAGAGATGTGAGGGGGACCAGAATTTTGGTGAGATATCACCAGCTAACAGAAGAAGAATAGAAAGATATAGAAGAAAATTCGATCTAGGAGATGTTTTATTGTTTGCACCATTTGAGGAAACTACAGATAAATATTTAAAATTGGAAAAGAGCTCACAAGTGTTAAGTAGTGTTTTGTTCAGTAGAGCTGGAGCAATAAAGATAGAGTGATGTGAATGAAAGGTAGTAAAAGATGTAGGACCAGATTCACACCTAAGAAGCTTATACTTTTTTAAGGCTCGTATGTTTAAGAATTTAACTACGGCGCATGCGTAGTCATACTGATTACGCAAGCTATGTCAAATTTAAGAACGTAGTTTAACTACGTGTGGTAGTTTCCTCATATTTTTAAGAAGAGTGGGTGGGGGATTTAAATGAGCTGGCAATTGCATGGGGAAGGGATCTCCATCGTATTTTCCTTCTTAAGAAGGAAAATATGCACGGGCACTTAAGGCACTAAAGTGCTTTTACAAACATATTGGCATCTGCACATACGTATTGTCATGGGCTTCTGTGAATCAGGCCTAACAGAAAAGGTAAAATGTATTACATTAAAAAGATTTATATAATGTTACTTTATTCTAAAATAGTAAAATTAACAAAAGAAACCATTTGTATTTATTTTTTATTTATGATGACTAATTCAGTAAGAAACTGTTTACATTTAATTGTTTGGAACCACATGGTTACAAAATTATCAAGCTTACAAAAAATTTGATTACTAAAATAAATGACTAAAAATGAATTAAAGCTATAAGTAAATTAATGCTACCTTTAAGCATTCCCAAAACATAATTTCAAAGCAAAAATCCAGCCTTATATGCATAATGATTTTAAAGCAACTGGTCTTGTGAGAATAAATTCTGTTAAGTATTTCATCTTAAAAACTTTTTTCTCTTTGACTCTTAACCTCACCTCACTTTTTGTTTTTCATAAGTTTATTAGTTAGTTTTATAGTATATTGTATGCTACTGCAAAGAATTATAGAATTATTAAGAATTTAGATAGCCTAAAATAGTTACTACGCATGCGTAGTAGCTAGAATCGTAAAATTAGGCATGTATGTAAAAAATTACAGTTTTGTGAATCCAGCCCTATATGTAGAGGCATGAGTGTAGGCAGGGTGGCATGCTTGTCAAGAGAGATCAAGCTCTGTTCTTTACTGTGCAAGCCACACACTGAACCTATGTGTGAACTATTTTAATTGTGTCCTTGAAAAATGTAATAGTACCATAGTAACGGGCATAATCAACATTGTAAATCTGTTGTCTAAAGAAAATAAGGATGTTCCCCTACCTTTCTGAGAAACACATTGATCTCAAAAATATGGTCATATTCAAGAAACATTTTGTCAACCAAGTGATGAAAAAGCCACCAAAAGATGGATAAACACCAACCAGAAATGTTGCCTTCCAGCATTTTACAGCAACAAAGTTTAAATTAATTGACACAATGCTAGAACCTGTGGTAAATGCTTTAAAACTGTGTTCCGTTCGCTGCAAACACCCTTTTTACATTTACACACAGCTAACTGCTAATTGTTGGCTGTGTTTAGAATTCTAAAAATCCTGCTGTAGAACCGCTGCCGGAGCTGGCGCATCCAGAACACTTCCTGAACGACCAGGTTAGTGCAGGGAAGGGAAGTATTTTAGTAGGGTGGTCTTAGGGTTAGGCTGCGGGGAGGGGATGGATGAGAGAAGTGGAGACTTAGGGTTAGACTGTGGAAGGGGATGAATGGGAGAAGTGGAAACTGAAAGGAAGGGTGTCTTAGGGTTAGTCTGTGGGAAAGGGAGTGTTAGGGTAAGAATTAATATAAGGGTTGGGGTAGGGGAAATAGAGAACATTGCTTATCTGTCTGCAGCAGGGCAGGAAGTTTCTGACAAGCGCCATCTTTGGGAAGGGTGTGCAGTGATACAAATATTCCTACAATAGTCCAGGCCTTGAACCCCAAAAAGAAGAGAGGTAATTAAAGGATAAAAAATATTAACATTTGTGAGAGACTGTTACCAGCAATTTATAAAAGATCATGCAGATGATAATTGATAAATATTTAGTGGCTTTAACTAACAAAATAACTTTTTTATTTTATTTTTTAAAGCATATGCCTTCTACAGTAGGGAATATTTTAGCTATGGTGTTACACTTCTCAAAGATTTAATTTGATAAACTACGATTAAGAATTCATTGGATGGCTACTTTTTTTATGCCAGATAACCAATGTTAATAGTAATCCAGGAAGGACCAAATACTAACTGGAATTGGATCACTGCACTCGGTAAGAGAAGTTTGGAAGTTGTTGGCAGAAAATATTATCAATGCAGCAATTTTTTCAAATTGCAAATTGCAGACTATTAGTGTGTATGTATGTATGTATGTATATATATATAT
>WWET01006292.1:6936-27092 GCA_011038615.1 Limnodynastes dumerilii
CTGCTGACGGCCCCTACATCCGATCACTAGAGGAGACACTGAACAGCAGGTGACACTGAGCTATCGCTGCAACGGAACCCTCTCATAACCACACAACCCGGAAACTGTGTTGAGATTGCAAAATATATTATATTGTATTTTATATTACATTCTCTCACTGATCAAGAGTGAAGATTTGGACTTTCTGTATCTTGAATATTTATTTATTCATTTATTTTTTTATGATCAGCATATTGAGCAGATTGGAATCTTTGTATCACATTTCTGCCACTCAGACTATTGATACTTTTTTTTCTACTTGACTTGTATCTGTCTGGATCCTTTATGCATATACAAACATCCTTTAAGGTGTTTATGCCCAATGACGAAGACTATTTCTGCAGGAGTACCACTGTGGTTTGATGGGCCCAGGTGTACTACATAGAATATAAGCAACGTTATTGTTTATAACTACCCCTGTATTGCAACAAAGGATATATAGGTATCTAATAATCTATACCTATGAATGTTTATGACATATAGAGAAGTCAGCGCTGATAACGAGTTGCCATAAGCCTGCCTTAACTGAAACCCATCCCCACTGTACAATTTACATGCTTCCCCCAGCCCACCTTTGAGGGTGGAGGGGAAGCACAGCCCCTTACTGCGGATTTTCTAGAACAGTGGTTCTTAACCTGAGTTCGATTGAACCCCAGGGGTTTGGTGAGTCAGTCTCAGGAGTTCGGCGGAGGTGTGTGTCCAATCCGTGCACCAGGGTTGCCAGGAGCATTAATATACTTTTGGCATTCACACAATACTTTTATGGCATTTTCAATGTTTCACCATAAGGAACTGAAGGCTATTGATTAATATTTATAGCAAATTCAAAAAATTTGTTGCTTAATTTATGGCAAAAAATGCCATACATGGCATGACCTGGCAGCCCTGCCGTTCACCCCACTCGTATGATTCGTGACGTCACACTCAGCATGGCCATCATTAGCTGCTCGCTTGGCCTTGATATCTGTGCTGCCGGGAACATGGTGCGCTCAGTAATCGACTTGTGACTGTCATGATTGTACATCATTTGTGATTTCCTTTTAATATTCCAATCCCTTCGTACTATGTCGAGCAAACTAAGAATGTGGTCGGACGAATACGTACAATATGGATTCACGTGTATAACGGAATGTGATTGAAGTTATTCTTTGAACACAGTGATTTTATGTGCAAGTGATGCATGGTTCATTTTGTGCACTAATAAAATATATATTTCTATGTTTTGAATTTGAAAAAAAAAAATTTTTTCCAACTATGAAGGGTTCGGTGAATGCAGGTATGAAACTTGCGGGGTTCAGTATCTCCAACAAGGTTAAGAACCACTGTTCTAGAAGTTATGTGCGTAAAATAAATGTGCCCTCCATCAAAACACCCCACTTATGCATTTTGCGTGTGTAAGTGGGGTGCCGGATGCAAGTCTGGATCCGGTCCTCTGAACCTATTAGGTAAAGTATTTTTGGTTAGTAAGAAATCAGCAAAAACTTATTTTTTTTAATAATACTGGCACTTTAGATTTCTGGATGAAGACCTTACCATGGTAATTGCAATTGTAATGTTATTGTAAGTTTTGATGACTATAGTAGTAGTATAGCACTTTCACACATTATGAACTAAATAAACACAAAACTAATCCCCCAAAACATTTTAAATTGTTGCAATAAAATGGAAAGGACAGTACAGCTTAGACACAGAGCAGCAGTTTAAAAATATATTTTAATATAAGTTCGTACCAAACAAATGAATATTTATTAATTGCAATGAAAAAATAATTCAAATAATAAGTAATAGTTTCTATATAAAATATCAATAGTGATCCTGTATCATATTGAATAATGGTGCTAGTTCATAACAACACAAGTCTACCACAAAGTGCAATGAGAGTAAAGTACTTCTCCAAGGGTGCTGTATATAAGAAAAATGCAGAAAATGCATGAAGGTCTGGATCAGGCCCACTAATCCTAACCCTAATTACAAATCATAACACTAATTACTAATTATTTATATTCCATGCAGATCCATCTGTGAGCACCGGGGAGGAAACAAGACAAAAAGAGGAGAGAGATGAAGAAAAGAGAGAGAGAGACAGGAGAGAGAGCGAGAGAGAGAAAAGTAGGGGACACATAAAGGAGAAAGTCAGGAGCATAAGGAAAGCAAAGAAGCCAATGACAAAGCAGGGAGTATCAGGGATAGATTGGGGAATAAATAAAGTGTTGGACACAGAAGGAAGCAGCGGGGACAGGTCAGGGTAGCATACAGTGGATGACACCAAAGGTGAGCAGCGGCAAGACTGGGGAAGACATGGGACCTGATCCTGAATTAAGAAAGTGAGCTGACCTATGTATGCGACGTATATAAGTCAGATCTGTATAGGTAATGTGCATGCAATGAAACGCTGCAGCTAGATGCTGTGTTCCTTTTGGAAATCAATCTTCACAAGGCGGGCCAGGCCACCCACCACGCATACAAGATAAGTAAGGGGTGTATGCTTTGGCATTTAAATCATACAGTAAGGGCTGGGTTTTGTTCTTATGCAAGATCCTATGTTCCACTCATACAGTAGGGTCCAGGGCATGGATCCACCATCCACACATAGGAGAGCAGGGGAGAGCCTGATTCTCCAGCATGTGGTATTGTGGGATTTTGTTAGCCTTCATTGTCAAGGCTAGGTATGGAATTTCTTTTCGAATCTGGATCATAACCCCATGGAGTTGAGGACACAGAAAGTGAGCAGTAAGGACAGATCTGGGAAGATATGCAGTAGAGGACAAAGAAGGGAGTAGCAGGGCACAGATCAGAGGAGTCATGTAGTGGAGGACTCAGAAGGGAGCAATGGGCACAGATCGGGAAGACACGGCGTGGAGTTCACAGAAGGTGAGCACTGGGGACAGATTGGGGAAAGCATGCAGTGACGGATAGTAAAGGGTTCATAGGGACAGATTGGAGAAGGCATGGAGTGGATGACACAGAAGGCACCAGCAGGGCAAATCGGAGAAGGCATACAATGGGAGACACATATTTGGGTAGATAATGAGAGGACTCCAATAAAGATTTTTATTTATTTTTTTATAACTTGAGTAAGGAGATCATTTCTAGAGTTAGAAACGTAGTGCCCTAGCAGTGTATTTATATATGTGTACTGACAAGATACAATTGTATAAATCTCGGAAGTCTGGATAATTCTGACTCATTAGACTGGTTAGAATATTGTCTGATACCCCTGCAGTTACATACACTGCCACAAATAACAAAAACTTTTGTTATCCCTTTTTAGAATGATTTAGATCAATCTTTTACTCCTTCAGCAACCTCTGTGTAACACTCTCTAAAAACCAAATCTGCATTCACAGCTGCAATTTATCATCAATATTATTTACTAAAGAAGTTCTTAGCAGCCTGATATTTTCTTACCACAACACAGCAAGGCATAAAAAAAATAACGATAAAGATTATTTGTGGATAGCATAGCCCTCGAGAAAACCCCTATTCATTATCCGTTTACTACAGACTGCATAAGGTCTTCAAATCATAAAAAGTGTATATATCTTGACAATAAGAGCAGTGGAAATATAGAATACATTCCCACAGGTCTAGAATTTACCATAGTATTTCATGTGTTTTTGGAAAAACCAAAGATATTGGGTTATTGCCATTAATTACCAGATATCTTTAAAGCCGCGTGTACGCAATCTACATAACGAAATGTTACGTAGTTAGGGTAAAAAAGTTACTAAGCATGCGTAGCAGCTCTACATGTATAAGTACGCTTGTAAGAAGAAAAATTCTCAACTGAGAATCCAGTCCGATGTGGCAGAAATAAAATCTTAAAACTGGAAGGTGACGTGTTCATGTAGGAATTATACCATATGGGAAGCAATCTGCAATTCTCTACTTTTATTTATTATTTATTAACAGGGTTTTATATAGCGCTATTAGATTATGTAGAGCTTTACAGAGAATATTTAACATTCACATCAGTCCCTGCCCCTTTGTAGCTATATTCAGGCTATATACTATATACTCATGACCTCATGCTGTGAGACCAGTGGGAGTCTCTGGCAAGAAAATATGCTTTTAAAAATAGGGACAGACAAAAACTAATTTTCACCTGTCTCTATTTCGAAAAAGCAGCCTTTTCTTATTTGTTTTTTTTTTCAGAATGGCATATGGCTTACTTACCCATTCATTGTTCTATGCCACCAGCCAGACCAGTTGCACCCGCTACCCCCGCAGACCTCACCGGAGAGTTGAGTAACTAGGTTTAGGCTGCAGGGATGGGAGGCTTATGGTCAGGCTGCGGGGAGGGAATCTTAGGGTTAGGCTGTAGGGAGGGGGGTCTTAGGGTCAGACTGGGGTGATGGGAGTCTTAGGGTTAGGCTACGGGGAAGAGAGGGTTAGGGTCAGGCTGCGGGGAAGGGAGGGTTAGTGTAATGGAAGTGGAGGGTTAGGGGAAGCGTTTTCTGGAAGGAATTAAGGGGTTATGGCAGTTTAAATCACCTGAAGTCTGCATGAGAGAGGGGAGTGAAGAGGAATTCAATGCCCTCATCCGTGCGGAATGCCAGACCTTTCTGCAGGCACGGAGGTTAGGATCCTGTCCAGAGTTATTGCATTAATCACTAGTTTAATGTGATAAAAAAAAGTTAACTTTTTTTTACTTTATAAAAAAAAAGAATAAAACTTTTATCTAATTTTTGTTTTAGAAATAAAGTTTTCTTGGTGATACTTTAATCCAGCAGCCAAGCATAGTAAGAACAGCAACTGCATAATGAATTTCTTATTCCTTAATATTATGTGTATGCATGCATCAGGAGTGGTGTTATTGAATGATGTTCATTGAAAAATCATCAAGAGAATAATGTTTAGCAATGGTTTCACCTTTGGATTGATTTTATTAAACTATATTCCAAAACAAAATGAACCTATTACTGACCCTAGCTGATATAAAAATGTCGGTCTCTTATTTCTAGGAAAACACAATTTAGCATAATAAAGAAGTATACTAGTGGTACATTCTACCAATTTCAATACTTTTAGCATTTTAATATTTAATTGAGAACATAAATGTAAGGGATGAAAATTATATGTATATGTTTGTTGTTCATTGCTTTGCACTTCCATGTACTCCTGGTCAGTGTATACTACTGTGGAATGACATTAGTGCTGTGTGCACGCTGGAGTAAAAGTGCGTCCTTTGATGTGCATATACTCATTGCTATATTGAGTGCAATTATTTTTTACCACACACTACATTACAAATGACATCTCACTACAGTGTGTGTTGCTTCATTATGGCTACTGGTAACAGCAGTCCACATGGCCTTTTTTTAAAGCTGCAATACTCGCACATTTGCTGTGCTAAAAAAAAAACAGCGTTGCTTTTGCACAGATAAGGGGTAAGTTGCAAGTCTGGATCAGGTACGAAGTCTAGTAAATCACTGCTAATACATCTAATAGAGACTTCTTACATTTTGAGTAACAGCAAAAATCTGTTTCACGTAGGCACCTGGTCAAACCATGTTGCAGTGTAAATTATGATTACTTTTTTATTCATTTATATTATTATTTTTGAATGTGCTTTTGCTTATAGCACATTGAATTTAACATTGTAATTAAGAATTTAGTCTACATAGAAACATAGAAAGTGACGGCAGATAAGAGCCACATGGCCCATCTAGTCTGCCCATTTGTTTATTCAAACCTATACTGACCCTAGACCCTATTTACCCTCAATTTGGTTTACAATTTAGGATATCCTTATATTTATCCCAAGCATGTTTAAATTGTTCTACTGTATTGACCTCAACCACCTCAGATGGGAGAATATTCCACTTATCTATCACCCTTTCAGTGAAGTAATTTTTCTGCACATTTCCTTTGAATCTACCACCCTCCAGTTTATGTTCATGCCCTCGTGTTCTATTACACCTTTTCTTTTGAAAAACGGTACCCTCCTCTAGTTGGTCACAACCCTTGATGTATTTGAAAGCTGCTATCATGTCCCCCCTCTCCCTTCTCTGCTCCAAGCTATACATGTTTAGTTCCTCTAGCCTTTCTTGGTATGATTTGTTACAAAGGCCATGGACCATTTTAGTTGCTCTTCTTTGCACAGTCTCTAATGTATTTATGTCTTTCTGGAGTCTAAACTGGAATCCTGTTGCACAGTTAAAATTTTCAGCTCTCTGCAGTTTCAAATGTTTTTGCTTTTAAACTGAATTAGTCCCTAAGAGTTGACTTATCTGGCAGCAATGAATGTTTTCCCTTCAGATCAACCTTAACAAGGAAATAACAACATAGAAATATGGTTAGATGAATGTTTAAAAGGTAGTATTTTCCATTTTTGAAGTTTGACACTTTAATGTGCGATTGCTAGTTTAAATTCAGTGTGTTACTACATTGACAGTAATGGTGTTTGAAAGCTGAAAGGAATGTAAACTAAGACAGTAAATTTTTGAAGCACTTTGCTAGTATAAAAAGAGTTTATAACATGCATTTTGTAAACCACGATTATAAAACTATTTGTCATACATAACTTGAAAAAGTAATGCAAATTCTACAAATCCTTTTTTTCTCAATATATGCTCATATAAAAACAATATGTTTGAAATTTTACAGGATGATCATAAATGTGTCTTGTTCAATGCACAGGTAAAATTATATTAATTTTCATTGGTGGATATGATCCATACGAATAATAACTATTTCATATTATGGGGATATTTTTACTTTATAGATGACAATGACTCTGAAATTTGTGGAATATTTAATGTTATTCCATTTTTCACACACTCAGAAAAAAGTGCTAATTATTCTTCGTCTGAATCAAGTGCAATCCAGCCCTGCATAACTTGTATGTATAGGACTAATTAGGTGCATTTTGAGTTGTTCTGATCATGGACCTTGTACAGTAAGTGCATGTTTATGCAATGTCTGGCATATTCTCAGTAGCAAAATACACTATTGGGACAGTTTTAAGTATATTAATTTAGAACTATTTGCACAAAAGATGCAATTTTTTTGTCCTTAAAGATGCATTCGTAGGTCAACAGTTGCTTTTGTTTTGTGTGTGTCTGTTAACTGTGAAATAATCCAAAAATAAGTACCAACCAACAGGAGGCCCCCTGTGTGCAACTGATAAAAAGTTTTATAACTTTATGCATCACTTATTTTATTTTGTACTAATAAAAACCCTTTCATTGTTATATATTCATTATAAAACACACATTAAAACATCTGACCTATCTAGAAGTTTAACATTGAAAAACCAGAATAAAGATTAAAACAGAGACACAGTATATTGGTTGGGTCCCTGCAGTTACATTGCCTCTTATCTAAGTTTCTTGTCAAAGGAAACAACAGGCGCTTCCTAACCTTTATACTAAAAAAGCAGTCATTGATTCCCAAGAGTTATTTATAGAAAATCCTAACATATCTTTGAAACACCAAGATCTCACTCTCTTGTTTGACTTGATTTGATTTTTTTCAACACCTTTGTATTATTTGCTCTGGGTTTTTACTTTACCTAAAAATTTCATAATAATAGCAAATATTTTTGTACATAGGTTTGAGGTTTTTACTTTTTGTTTTTGTTTTACAATTTAATTTTAAAATGTTGTATTTTAAGAAATGTAGTAAGGTTGCTTCTTCAGAACATGTGCAGTGATGTGGTTTGGTTTAATTAGGTTTTAATTATATTCTTACCAAATAAAAACAGAGGTCATCACTGCATTGATTGAGTCTAACCATAATTCCTTTTTGAACTCCATTATAATTGCCTTTATACCTATGAAATCCTGAACATTTGCATAGAGCCTAGAGTCAATGTAAAGAAAATCTTAGGAAAATCCATCTCTGGTGCCCTGCAGTGGCAGAAGTACCGAAAACAATGGAAGCGCTGAGCTCCGGGCGCTAGTGCTTCAGCCCCTCAGTATTCCCAATCATGTGTCTTCAGCCCCTCTGTTCACCATCATATATCTCCAGCCTCTCAGTATTCCCAATCATGTCTCTCCAGCCCCCAGTCATGTGTCTCCAGCCTCTCAGTTCCCCATCATGTGTCTCCAGCTTCCCAGTTCTCTATCATGTCTCTCCAGCCCTCCATCATATCTCTCTAGCCCCCCAGTATTCCCAATCATGTCTTTCCAGCCCCCCATTATTTCCCCTTTTTTAAAATTTTATATTTATTAGAGTTCAAGAAGTAATACATTGTACAGATAGTATAATGTAACAATACAATGCAATAATTATCAGTCATAAATGACAAACTGAAGTACGATAAAGAGTTACAATAACAGTTGCCATTATTCCTTTGTGTTAATTTTGTCTCAAGTGTATCTCCACCACTAATTCACGCATATTCAAAATTAATGGGCTTATCTTACACAGTAGGCAACCAGATAGGATGGTTTGATTGCAGCATTCTTGACTCATACCAACCAACTTCATGAAAACATTTATGAATATTATTTTTAATTGAGTGGCAATGTATCAATATATGCTTCCTATAACATGAAAAACTTCTCTGTGCGTAGCTCTTTGTGTAGTGAAGATTCAAGCCACTCCATGGGGAAGACAAATTATAATTTAATATGAAACAATGCCATATTTGGCGGGTCATCCTTAATCCACATATGGAGAATACACTTTCATACCACAGCTGATAGTATTAGAAGTAACTGTCTATACCCTTTGGTACATTTAATGGTATGATCCGTCATACCCAGGATGGCCCATTTCGGGTCTAACGGTACATGATTAAGAAAGTTATTTGTGTTATACAGTTGAACTTGTCTCCAGAAGAACCTAATTTTCAGACACTCCCACATGCAGTGGACAAAAGAGGTGCCAAGTAGATTACATTTCGGACAGAGGTCAGATTCCATTATACCGGCAGCATAACATCTGTTCGGAGAGAAATAACCTCTGTAAAAAATGTTGTAGAATATTTCTCTATATGTGTTTGCCTTCAACACTGAACATGAATAACTGAATGTTTTAAGAAGCTTTTCCAAGTTTAGGTCAGGAAAAATCTCCTGCCATTTGACAAAGTTGTTTTGGGATTGCTGCGAAGCCACAGCTGACCTCAGCATATTATAATGTGATGAAATTAAACTTCTGGGCACTGGTGGGTTGCTTAATGTTCTGTCTAGATCATTAATCCAATCAACAGGTGAGAAATCTTTCACAAAAAAGCAGCATAGTGAGCCGCCTGGTATAATGCAAAATCATAAGTGGAAGGTAGATTATAATTTTCCCATACAATTGCTCTGGGCAAGACTTGCTGTCTGCGAGGATCTACTAAGAACTTTATAGTTTTAAGACCTCTGTCTCTCCACGTGGTGAAGGGGTATGATGCTTCCCCATGCTGGAATGCCCGATTCCCAATAAGTGGCAAGAAAAGTGTTTTAGGATTGTAATCCCATTCTAGAGCATCCCCTTGCCATGTTTTCCATGGGCTCATTAGAAGTGGGTTGTCATGTGTAGAAAACCTGGTAAGGTGGTAGTCTCCAAAAATGATTGTTCTATTGGGGTATTTGCGTAATAAACTGTGTCATGTAACCAGTCTCTGATGTTACGTATTTGACTGGCTTGATTATATAGTCTTAGGTTGGGGAAATTAATGCCACCATTTGCAATGCTTTGCTGCAATTTGGCAAGACTAATTCTTGGGTATTTACCATTCTATATGAATGTGCGGAATGCTTTAGTAATTTGTTTTTCGTCTGCAGGTGAAAGTATTATAGGGAGCATTTGTAAGGGGTAGAGCAACTTTGGAAATGAAACCATTTTAAGTAGATGAGCTTTTCCCAAGAAAGAAAGCGGGAGCTGACGCCAACCATTAATTTTTGCAATCACAGTTTTAATCAGTTTACCCATATTTATAGAATATAGAGTGTAGATATTTTTGGGGATTTGTAAGCCCAAATATATAATGGCTCGCTTGGCCCATGTGAGATTTAAATCCCTTTCTCAGTGAGGCTTAACTTGAGAGCTCAGGCACAAGGCTATAGATTTGTCTTGATTCACTGTGAATCTTGATATTTCCCCAAATTGTGTGATCAGGTCCAAGATTAGTAATAACGATTGAGCTGGATTGCCCCCCCAGTATTTCCAATCATGTCTCTCCAGCTTCCCAGTATTTCCAATCATTTCTTTCCAGCCCCCCCAGTTCCCCATCGTGGGCCAGATCCTCAACAACGTCCGTCTTCCACACACGGCCGTAATTTGCCGATAGATAGCTACTACTCATGTGTAGTAACTATTGTACGTAATCTATGTATCGTTTCATTATGTAGATTGAGTATATGCGGTCTTAAAGACCACATATATGCAATCTACATAACGAAACAATACGTCTCTCCAGCCCCCCAGTATTTCCAGTCATGTCTCTCCAGCTCCCCAGTTCCCCATTTCTTTCACTGCAGCTCCTAGTAGTTCCCCACTGATATGCCTCACTTACCTTAGATGTTTTCCCTTCCTCCGCTGCTCGCGCTCTTTCTCCTTCTAATTGATGCTGGTGTCATAAGGAAGGAGTGTCCTTTGCATGTAGGAAGTTCCTGCTATCAGCTGCCAGGAAGAACACAGAACAGCTGATAGAAAACCCCGGCAGCTGAAGGGAGGTAACTGCAGCGGAAGCTGACAGCAGGGACCTGTCAGCCGTGTGCTGCATCGAGGAGTGGATGGATGACCGTCGCCTTTATCCTACCACTTCCGCATTGCACTGGCCCTGATACACAATTGTGCCAATATAAACACCTCCCCTAATACTATTCTTATCGAAACTAATGTATGACAGCAGGAGTACAGTTCTTCTCTTTATGAAAAGATTCTCACCCAAAATCACTTCTATCAGAATATCGTTTGGGGGTAGTTATACACCATGTACAAAAAAAAACCTGAAAATGTTTCCAAAAGATATTTTATCATTTCATAAATTATATAAAAATTAATAAATTTTTTTTTTTTTTTTTACAGAACTAGATAGTTTCATAAAATAGAAAATGCTGAAAAGAATATTAACTAGTAATCATTTTCTTCGAGAGACTGTGTGGTTTTTAAACTGATGACAGACTCAGACTCTGACTCATGAGAAATGTAGGTGAGTCCATTTACTCAGTCCCAGAGGACTCTTAACTTCTGACAGCTTATCCTGTCAAATGCATTAATGTAACCTGCAGTGATGAGTACATGGGGGGGAGGGGCTGCCTTTCCTCTTTGCATTGACTTTCCACACGTTATGCTGGTCCTTACAAGCTAAGTCTGCAGTGAAACGTGTTACTCACCGGGCAAAACTGGGACATATCTTGGTCATCTTCTTCTCATTGTGCCCAGAACAAACTACTTATCAACATTAAGTTGGCCTATGTAATTTGTGGGCCTACCAGGTTCTAGTGCCCAACTAAAGTATGGGGGTCTCTCCATGCCTCAGTACCCTTGCTGCTCATTACTTAGGGGTGTGAAATCCAGACTTCAACACCCCTGCTTATTGTTGCCTAGGGTGGGTGGTCTCTTCAGCCCTCAGTACTGCTGGCGTTCAGTTCCTAGGTGCATAGCCTTTTCGAAGCCTCAGCACCCCTGCTGCTCATTATTCAGGGGGTAGGGGTAGTACCAGTATGGCTTGACTTGATCTGCTTGGGCCACAGCAAGTTTAATAGCACCCAAACTTTCCCTGGTGTTCTAGGGGAAGCCTTCTACTTTATCTACAGCCAAGGCCTATCATTTGAAAGCATATGAGCTTTTTGGCATATACAAGCACCACATGAGCCTGTCTGTCCCTTGCTGTATTGATCTTCAGTTCCCCCACCTAGTCGGTCTTCAGATTCACTGCTGAGCCAATCTTCATCCTAGTTCTCTTCTTGTATCTGAATTCCTTGACATACAGCCGCAGACTGGCCTCCACTGTCACAGCAGCTCATTTTATTCTGCCACAAGGAGGCAGGGCCAGCGAGGTGGTGACTCAGGTTTGGCTTACCACAGTTTGTTCTGATGGTCCACCCCCACTGGCCAGTTCTGCTGAGCCACTTCCTTACTGTGGGGTGCTTCAGAAGCCCCCCAGACAATCCTCTAGATGGAGGAAATTAAATGAGAGATAAGTATAGCCCCGCTCTCAATGACAGAGAAGTAGTGTAGGCAGCAGGAAATGTTGGTTACTAAATAAACTGGATAAGTAAATGTTGTTTATCTAGAATTCAAAAAACCTTCAATTCCAGGCCAAACAATCCTCAATAAGGGCTTGCTCCTAAAAGACCAAACCTAATGTGACCAAAATCACTGTAACACACTATAATGAGTCAGACAATGTCACTCTCATGTAGAAGGATTGAGCAATTCCAATCATTCGTTAATCACTCCTATAGTGTATGCTTCGTTGGTATGTGGTACTTAGCATCGCCAAAGTTGAGCCAGAAAGTGTCAGTGGGTCTAATGCAGAATCATCCACTAATATCAGTTCATGATGCAGCCTAAGATATCAGCTTCACTGAAATGGACTATGATGAGCCACACTCGGTCAACAAATCTGATATAGACTAGCATTTCAGTAGGAAAAGACTTGTTACTCACAAATATGGTGTTGCAGAGAGATGCAATGTAGATGGATCTTTCATCAGCTTGAAGTGCTGCTTCCGCTCTGGTCCTCCAACTTAATTTCGTACGATGTAATTTCAGAAGAAATGGGCTGTGCTTCCCCTCCGCCCACTAAAGTGGTAGCATGGTAATTGTACAGTGCGGGAGGGGTGTCCCACACTCATGCGGATCAGCGGTCTGCATGCTTTAGTTAACGCAGGAGAGTGGGGAGTGACAGGGGGAGTTCACTTGGTCCTTGGTGTTTTAATAGACAAAGAGGTGCTAAACCTCAGGATCGCCAATCCAAAGTAATACAAATAACAACATTCCACCGAAACTGCACTGACCAAGGTGGTCAATGCTTTCATCACTGCTAAATCTAAAGTTCACTACTCTCTTCTAATTTTCCTGGATCTTTCTGCTGCTTTTGACACTGTTGACCACTCTCCGCTTATACAAATGTTACAATCCCTAGGTATTCAGGACACAGCTCTTTCCTGGTTCACATCCTACCTCTCTAATCGTTCTTTCAGTGTTCACTTTTCTGGATCTCTCTCTCCTGCCCTTCCATTGTTTGTTGGAGTACCGCAGGGCTCAATCTATACCTCTTCCCTTGGACAGCTAATAAAGTAATTTGATTTTCAATATCATCTATATGCACAAATCTACCTATCCACCCTTGATCTATCACCAACCGTGCTAGCCCGCGTAACTGAATTTCTTTCTGCCATTTTATCCTGGATGTCCTCCTGCCATCTTAAACTTAATCTTTTAAACACGGAACTATTATTATTTCATGCTGCCAACTAGAGCTACCCAACCAGTCTCTATTTCTGTTGACAACACAAAAATATTCTCTACTCGTCAAACTCCCTGCGTAGGTGGTACACTTAACTTTGAAATGTCCTTTGTGTCCCACATACAATCTGTTTCTAAATCCTGTTATATACACCTAAAAAACATTTCCAAAATATGAAAATATATCTCACAAGACACTGCTAAAACTCTTATTCATTCACTAATCATCTCCTGCAATTCTCTCCTCATTGGACTCCCACAATATAGGTTACCCTTCTACAGACTGTATTGCATGCAGCAGCAAGACTGATTTTCCTTGCAAAATATTCATCTAGAGCTAGTTCGTTCTGTCAGTCTCTACATTGGTTGCCTGGTTACTACAGAATTAAATCCTCTTGCTAACCTATAAAGCCATAAACAATACTGCATCTGCATACATATCCTCACTCGTCTCAAGATATATCCTAGCACGTTCTCTCAGATCACTCTCTTCTACACTTCACAAATGCTCTGATAACTGGTTACAGGACTTCTCCTGGGCTGCACAAACTATAACTTTCCTACCCCATTAACACTAACCTCTACTCTCCAAATTTTCAAGTGCTCAATTAAAATTCACATCCTTAGACAAGATTATCAAATTCTTCAACATTTTTAAGTTTTATTTACCATATTAACAACACTTTGCTTTCAACTTTGCCATTCTATATCACTATTAACACAAACCTGCCTGACTTGATCATACCGAGCACTTATACCATACAACCCGGCTGGTCCATTATGTGATATATAGCACTTCCCCTTATGTATCAAATGGGTGTGGGTCCCCATCGAGATTGGCCCAATTTCAAATCGATTAATTGTGCCTCAAACATGGTGCTCTGAATGGTAAGTGTCAAATCTAACCCCAACCCTTTCCACTATTACCCTAATTACAACAAGGTCCATTGCGTGATATATAGCACTTGCTCTTATGTATCAAACGGGTGTTGGTCCCCATCGAGAACAGCCCTTCCATGGCCCTAACCCTCTCTTCCCCAGAGCCTAACCCTAACCCCCCCCCCTAACCCTAAAAATAATTAACCTCTCCGGTGTTGTCTGAGGTGGGTGCATGTACGGTGGGCGGGGCCTCCGAAAATGAAAGGGTGAGTATGCTGGTCGGCATACTTACCCATTCAGAAAAAAATCTAAAAAGCCTCTCTATTCAAAATAGAGACAACCAAAAAAGAACTTTTGCTATCTCTACTTCTGAAAGACACTCCCAGTGATATCAAACCCATTTTCATATAGAGTGTAAGCTTGTGAGCAGGGCCCTCTTAACCACCCAGTCTGTTTGTTACTATCCAGTCTTGTTTATAATTATTGTTAAATTTGTGAAGCGCTACATAATCTGCTGGCATTATATAAAAACCTGTTAATAAATAAATATATGCTGTTTACAGGAAAACATTGCAATATTTTATAGACACAGATTGCAATTGTCTATTCTTTGATATGAAATTTATTAGCGTGGAAGTTATCTGACACATTTTTCAGGCTGCTGTCAAATGCACTAGCTCTAGAGAGAAGTACCATTCATATTCCGTTTAAGCAGATATCAAGCTATTTGTTTTACAGATCAAAATCCCTAAGGAACAGGATGGTTGAACTCAATGGACAATACTTTGTCTTTTATTTTTGTTTTCTTATTTTATTTTATTTTTTGTTTGTTTCATTTATTATTATTTGTTTATGTCTTAAGTGGTTTTCACCATTGTATTGATGTTTTTGCCATATTGTTTTAAACTAACATAAGAATTTAAAATGTACAGATTCAGTGTAGATGTCTGTATTGGTACATGTCTATATTGGATATTGTGTTAAGACATCTCCTCTTGCGATTGCAACCCTGTCAGTAAGTGCAGGAAGTGTCATTTCAATTGAGTCTGGATAGGGAAAAAGTGGACAAAATCCAATCTTAACTCGGAGGAAATGATTGTGGCATGGCAGCTGTGTCATGTACATAAAATGTAGTGTAATATAAATAGTATATGTCTCTTATAACTGCTGCAAAATGAATGCAGATAGGTGGCAGTTTGGAATGTGGTGGTTTAATTTTGTAGAAGGGATTTAATTGTTGGGAGGGAAGGACTTAATGATTTGTGATTGGAGTCCTGCACTTATGCAGAGTAGAGAAACACATGGAGAAAATAAATCCTTTAAAACATTGAGGTCATTATGGAGGCGGTGGTTTTCCCTACCACAGTAGAAAGACTGTTCAACAGTGAAGCATTATATATCAAGTATACTGTCAGTACTATTTGCCCACAATGCCTGTTCTGTTATCGTCTCAGGCATTGAGTCTACTTACCAGCATTATATGCAGGACTAACCATAAGCTAATGTTACCTACTTTGTTTTGGAGTTGCCTAAAGTTGTTTTGATCCCGTCTTCTTGAGGCCACTTTTTGTCATTTATTTAGAGCCACTTGAAATTCCCTGTTACCTATTGGTTCTTAACTGGGGATTGAAAATTTGAAGCGGGTGGTATAAGACACACTTCCCCATGTGTTTTCATACATGCAATTCTTTTTCAAGGGAGTACAAACCATGGCAACAACTTCTTTCAAGGGGGCTGTAGGTAGCAGCAGCTCCACCAGGCATGAAGGGAACACTTCTTGAAGCAGTCAGAGGACTTTGAAATAATATGATGCAGTTTATTTGGGACTGGCACACAGGTAAGTCAATCAGGTCTCATATATAAATGTATTTATTGTACATCTTGTGCAATTCAGTGACATTTAGGACCGGATTCACACTTGAGTGTGTGATCCGTAGGTGGGGATACCCATGTATCCGCACATACTTCTCTATCCCCTCCCCTGTCCCAGCTTCCGTTTTTAGGTACCTTATGCCTCTTACGAGTGCTATAGGGCAACCTTATCTAATGGTGCGTAGTTTCCTTCTTAAGAAGGGATCTACACACGGACCTTTCCTCTCCCCGCCCTGGCTAATCTAAATCCTTCCCCCTCCCACTTCTACCTAACCACTCCCCAAGGTAGCTTAAGGCCATCTCTTTCTAACTAAAGATTGCACGAAGATTGCATAAATGGCCTACTATAGGTCATTTCAGGAAACTCTGCACCTAAGAAACAGAAAGGCTTCTTAGGTGTGAATACGGGCCTTAGTCACATATTTAGCAATCATATGTAGTCATGCATTAAATATGATTGTACAGAACAGGGGTTCTCAACCATAGTCCTCAGGTACAACAAACAGTTCATGTTTTCCAGGTTTCTTCATAGTCACAAGGATTATAATGACCTGGAAACTATGCAAGGTACTTGAGAACTGTGGTTCAGTGGTTGAGAGCCCCTGGCACAGAAAAATTATTTAACACAGCTTTAGAAATAAATAGCCGGTGCCTGAGGGTATAGTCATTTGGTCATGTAAGTATATTTACCATGTAAGATGGTTGCAGTGAAGACATTAAAGATCTAACCTATCGGGCATTGTGTTATTGGGACGTCCTGACCTGTGTAAACTGTACCTAACTGTGATATCATTTACTACCTATATCCAGCTGTATAAAATGCCCAGCTCTGCCTGTTGGAGGACAGAGTATTTTTTATTGAAGCGCATGTGCAGGTGCTAGCCGAGCATACACATCAACTTGGTTTTTTGTTATTTATAAATCTTGATCCTTGGAATACATCTTTGATACATTGAAAACACCCCAGTCTGACTTAGAGGTGTAGTGTGGATTGATGGCACCCAGAGCAGATAAATACTCTCTTTTCCTCCATTACACATCTCAGTTATGGTCTGTCAGCCCTAATGATACATCACCCTTTTTGTGCTCTTACTTCATTACATGTTCCCATCCTGTCCCCTTTACAGTACACATCCCCCACACTATATCCATTACATTATGCATCTATGGACATTGCACGCTATCTAAAGAGCATGTGTGTATTATGGTTTTGGGAATGACACAAACTTTAATATGTGAGAAAAGAAGGTTTTTTTTCCCGGGTAGGGGTGCCATGTGAAAGGTGCAACCCGGGGATTTCAACCTGAGTCGCACACAAAAAAACCTGAAAGGAGGGATTTGTTTACTATTTCTATGGCAATAGTAAACAAATCTTGTTTAAGTTCTGGTAATTCTCAAACAATAATCCAATAGACTTGAATAAGTAGCAATGAGCAGTAAGTATTTCCAATCGAAGAATTTATTGAATCGAGCCCTTTACTCAGCAATCATAGACAATGTGGATCACCGAGGGTCAGAAAGCATGTGTGACAACATCGTTATACAAGACAGGCATATTTATATCAAATCTGGTCACCCTTATACACATAAAAAAATACATAGATCATCATGGACTTTATTCCTGCTAACATCGTATTGCTAGCATCTGTAATTCTCCCTCTTCCTGGTATTATAACAGTATTTTAAAAACACCCTCCTACGTGTCTAGATTTTTGAGGCCTGGCGTCACATATTTTATTAGACCCTTATCCTGTTATTCCCCTGGATATTAATAAGTTGTTTGTGCCTGTTTGTACTGGGTCATCTTGACCTAGTAAGTATATTATGAACTTTAACATGTCTTTATCTTTATTGATAGCTTATAATCTTAATTAAGGGCTGGTGAGTTTCGCTTAGTTACATATTGTAAATTGGTATGTGTTATTGAATATATATATGAGTATAATGTTTTATGGTTAAATTAATATATATCATTGTATGAATCCAGTTTAAAGCAGTAAGGATATAAAGGTGCTTTAGTTCTATGAATATAACTTTGACAATTCCACCCTTTTTATATGCACATAAAAACTTGTTTTTCATGTGTATGTTTTATGCATTTTGAGCTGCAGTCTCTCAACTTTTCCACTACTTTGTGGACGACATGGTGTGTGTAATGCAGATATGATGTTAACATCTTCCAATAAGTGCTAACATTACCTGTCCTGTAACATGTGTTATTCTGTCATTTCTTATGACTTCAGGTATGTCATACCTGCACACAATGTCTTGCAGATTTAGCAGTGGTCTTTGAATTTGCTACCTTACAGGGCCAAGCCTATGATGATCAGCTGAACAAGTCTGGGCACACCAGGGTCCAATCATATTCAGACATATTTGGTCATTTTTTTTTTATTTTTTTTTTCCTATCTATATTTTCTAAATGGGGTAACAGGTCTGGGGGTGCTTTTAGATGGCACAGGGACTACTTTACCTGGATTGTTGCAAGCACATATGGTGCATCCTGCTACAAAGTTCTGGGCTGCTGTAGCAAATCCTGGGGTGGTCCAGGCCTGTCCCAACATTTAAACCATAGCATCCTTCCCCAAATTCATCTTTCCATGTTATATCTGAGCAATGACAGGGTACAAGGCTTTAGGCAGACAGTACTTGTCCTTTACACACCATAGGTTACCTTGTTTCTCAACTTCCTGTCTCTCCCAGGCCGCTTTTTCAGCATCTGAGACTTATCCTTGCAGTTTAGCTAAAGTCTCAGTGTCTGGCACATTTTGGGATCACCTCTGTGAGGTACACATCACGGGATTCTTGGGCTTTAATGCGGCTTGTCTGGCAGCGGCATCAGCTAAGGCAGTGCCAAGGCTTCCTTGGTTTTCTTTCTAGTGTGTGCCTTTCCTTGATCAATGCTTTGGCTGGCAACTGAAAAGCAGCAAATAGTGACTTAATGTGATCTGCATGTCTCACTGGTTGTCCTGATGAGTCTAAAAAATCTCTACTTTTCTATATGGGACCATAATCATGACCTTATGCCAAAAATATATCTGGAATCAGTGTATATGTTCACAGTTTATCCCTCAGCATAGATTAGCTACATGCTGAAGCTAGTACTTTCAATTCACCCTCCTATGTTGACATTCAGAGGGGGAGGAATCTGCAACAAATGTTTCTCTGTCTGTGGTCACAGCATTCCCTGTATACACCATTGACATAATATCTGGACCTATCAATATAAAATATTATGTCTGCAGTAAACTCAATCCTCATTAATTCAGAACAATCATGATCAAAAATAGAAAAAGTATGTGTTAGAGGGTGTCAATAGAGCAACCTGTGATATCTGTATTACTAATGGGTGGCCAAATAAAATAGATGCTGGCTGTCCTTTAAATTTCTGTAATGACCTTAGTCATGTAAACAAAAGTATTATAGGCTGTGATTTGAAACAGCCAGGGACGTCTTTGTATGCAATAGCAGCCTCGAGGGTTGCTAGCAGGTCTGCTCCTAACAAATTAACGGGAGAAGCCGAGTAGTTTTTATCTCGCTGCCATTTATCAATTCAACAGGGAGAGGCAATGTTTTTTTAAGAGTCTACCCATCTCCTTCCAGTCTCGTGACCATTACGATTTTAAAAGTCACACATTTTGGGTCAATATCTTGTTAAATCTAGCATTTCCCTTGATAAATTAATATTCTGTCCCTGCCTAATATAGGTATTTGGCCCCAATACAGACCCTACATTCAACATATAAGTTTCTAGTATCCCTTATATATTGGAATCTTTTGATTCTTTCACATCTGCTGGTCAGACCAAATGCCCTCTGACCCTAACAAGATTGTCCATATTTCTCTTGGGTTCAGGTTGTTTTCTTTTGGATAGATGGAAGTCATGTCCTGCACATTCTCGTCAAACCATTGAAACAGGGGTATCCACAGGCTGGACAGAAATGCAAATCAGTGTACGGTTCAGACAGTCGAACAGTTGCAACAAGAATCTGGATTTCATTCTTGGAATCCTT
>WWET01006292.1:47653-65775 GCA_011038615.1 Limnodynastes dumerilii
GGTGGAGCAGGGGAGCTGAGTGAAGAGACGGGAGAGGTCGCAGCTGGTCGGAGGTGACAATTGAGGATTTAAGGTGACAAGCGGGGGATTGGAGGTGATAAAGAAGGGTTGGAAGTCGGATTGAAGGTAATAGCAGGCGCATGCCAGTGTCAAGTGTTGAACTGAAGAGAACAGGAGTTCAGGAAAGGAGTCAGTGTGGCTGATAGAAGTTTAGCGACAGTACAAGGTAACTTATTGAGAGAGAGAGTTAATAGGAACTATATCAGAAAGGAAAGTGAGTTGCAAGAACTGTAAAGAGGTTTGGGACTGTAAACAGAAAGTGAGTGTGTTTGGTGCATAGACGCTTGTACAGAGCTGCATAGAGGAGGAAAGACTGTGGAGTTTTCTTAGAGAAACAAGACTTAAGTATTCGTTATTGGTGAGAAAAGAAATGTTACAGGATTGTAGGTGGGAGAATTATTAGTTAGATCGTGTTAAGGGGAAGAAGTAATTCTTATTTATACTAAGGAGAAATTAGTAAGTTATCTAGTGGATATTATAGTGCTGTAGTATAAAGAATTCATAGGTTAGGAAATAAAGTACATATGGGAAGCCATTAATATTTTAATACAAAATGTTATGGTGTTACTTAGTCCTCATGTAACAATTTATTAAGACTTGGTATTTGGCTATAGGAGAAAGTTATTTTGAAATCTTTAAAGTACAGTTATTACTTGTATTATTATAATTGTATATTTAAGGGACAGTGTATTTACAATCTGTAATAGTGTAAAGTATTCCATATGGTAATGTATGTTTCAAATGTTTGAAGATTGTAAAAGATTGTAATATTTTGTGGAGCTGATTTATGTTTTTATTGCAACATTGTAAAAGATATTTATTTTTCCTGCATTGAGCGAATCTAAGATTTAATACATGAATATTTTACTTATTCTTCACAGTAAATGTATTGAGATTCATTGCTAATGTGTATGTAGTTTTCTTCTCTGCGGAACTGACACCTGATTCCTATTATTATCATTGTAGCTATTATTTATAGTTATAAAAGTGCTACACCCTTCCTTACGCCGGATGAAGTTAGGGTAGCCCTCAGCCGGCGTAAGGAAGGGGCCATACGCCCGCACAGGGGGAGTTCGGGGTAAGTGACCGCCGATACGCTGTGCTTTAGTAAGCACAGCGCATCGGCATAGTTCAGGATCAGGCCCTTAGACCTGATCCAGACTTAATAACATAAGGTGATTTAAGCAAATGGCTTGCGTAAGTCGGGCAGATGTTATGGTTTCCATCTGTTCAGAGTTCCGTAGATTAGGGCACGCTCCATACGAATGAATAAATGCAGTGTGGGTGTGGTGAGGCATTTCATTTGTACAGTATGGACTGGGTTATGTAAGTTAGCTTAAGTCTGTCCATGAGAGAGGAGTGCATAGGTTTGCACTAGCCGCTTACATTTGGAATTTTACAATTCCGAGTATACGGAAAACAATCTTAAGTTTGGACCCGGTCGGTTATGGGATTAAAACAAATAAATAAAGGGTTTCCATACGTGCAGACCCACGTGCAAACCCTTTCCATACGTGCAGAGGGTGTTTAAATCTGCATGAGAGAGTGGAGTGAACTCCCCCTGTCACTCCCCTTTCTTGTCCTAAAGTCACACTTGTGGATCAGCGGTCAGAGGGGAAGAACCGCCATGTCAGATGGAACTCCTATCATATGTCTCTGAGTTATGTATGGTAGGTTACACGCACTGACTAAAATCTCATAGTTGTTTTTTTTTCCAAGTAGAATAAAAACTTTTACTTCTATCTGTCTTTTATCCTCAACAGCAAAAAGAACATTTCGTCAATAATACATCAGAAAACTTCAGTCTCTAACCCCTAATCAAGTTCTCTTTATTTAAGTTATCAGATGCCTTCTGTAAATCTTTCTTTTCCTTCAGTCATCTATTTTGATTGTTCAGTCCAGTTTATCTCAAATTGTTCATTTCACTGGACTTTGTTCCATCAGTATCTGTTTGCAAAAATGCATTATTACTGTTACCCAGAGATAAATAATGGTTTTAAAAAATAATGAAAAATAATCTATACATAATATGTCTCTTATTTGGAGCATAACTGTGTCAACTAAATCTGATTTTTTTGGGGGGGGGTCAGAAAATATATTTGAAATACTCATTGTGCACGGCTTTACAAAATTTTCTAATCCAAGACTTGGCATAACAAATTGCTATATTATTTTATAGTTGGTGTAAGTTGATGGGGAGGAGACATCTGCCTAGATCTAATATACTGGGTTCTTACTCTGCCAGACTAAAATGGTTCAGTCAGTATAAGTGTTGATATTTGTCTAACATACCCTGATCCATCATTTTTAAAAGTACGGTACAATAAACATTGTCACCAAAGTGATGACTGGCTCAATTATCCAGAACAGTTACAGCAGAGATCATTTATGCACTACTGAGTTATCAGTACATGTCTTTGCACAAATGAGGCATTTGTGCCTCAAGAAACACAAGTTGAACCTTTGTAGAGTAAGTGCCACTTAAAAATATAAACTAGAAGACAATTTTCCCATTGTGTAAATGTTTTGTACTACTTTCTGTATATGTCTTTCTGATTGACTCTAACTCCCTTTAATTATTTTCTCCTGTTCCAATTTTGATTAGAGATTTAATGACTGTATTCACACCTAAGAAGCTTCTGTCTACTACACCTACTACAAATGTTGGACCGTATTCAGAGTTACGAGCATGTGCGATGCGGAATCGCACATGCTCATTTGACTACGGGCTATTAAGGGATGCACTTCCATGCATCCTATAGCCCACTCTGAATTGCACGTAAGGTGCTACTCAGAGTAGTATGCGGATGTGCAAGGCACATCCGACTTGTTAAAAATTAATGGCTCCTTAATGGCTTCGACTTTTAAAAAAACACGCTCTCCCCCCCGCCTGCCCCGCCGCCGCAGCCCATGTGTATAAAAAAAAATCAATAAACTCCCGGCTGACAGGGCATACTGCCGATAGTAGAACTACAGACGCAAGCATGCCCATGAATGACAAGGCATGCTAGCACTTGTAAAACTACTATCGTCAGCATGCCCTGTTACAAAATCCTACACATGGCCATTTAGTAAAAAAAAAAAAAAATACAGTGCCCACTCCCTAAAAATAAAAAACGCTTCACGTGCCCCAACAAAAATGAATAAAATACATTGCACAAATGCCACATAAAACATAAATAATAATGCCACCATTGCCCCATAAGAAATAAATAATAATGCCACCAGTGCCCCATAAAACATAAATAATGCCACCAGTGCCCCATAAAAAATAAATAATAATGCCACCATTGCCCCATAAAACATAAATAATAATGCCACCAGTGCCACATAAGAAATAAATAATAATGCCACCAGTGCCCCATAAAACATAAATAATAATGCCACCAGTGCCACATAAAACATAAAAAACGTGCCACATTTTATAGTAAATACATAAAATATATAGGCATATATGTCCCCTTTAAAAAATGAAAATCATAAAAAAAAAAAAAATCTGGCCTGAAAATTAATAAAAGCAACTTTACCTGTTCTGATGGGGGTCCAGTCTTGTAAGCTTTTAATCCGGAGGGGTGGTCTTGGCAAAAAAAAAACCCTATTGGAACGTCGCTTACTATGTCCTGCAAGCAGGACATCCCGGCGCTAATTACAGGTTGGCTGGCATTGGGGTATATATATACCCTCTGTCAGCGTATGAAATTTTCAAAGTCTCACAATGGAAGTTGGGATTTCCCACACAGCGCAGCCGGGAGAAGGGGTTAATTTTTTACTTAAATTTATTTATTTTTTTAAGCTCCGGTGAGCTGCCTCTACGATTTCACCAGCTCTGAGCTGGTGGAATCGTAGGGCTTTTTCCGCATGCAGCGGACTGGTGTACACGGAGTATTAAATGAGAAAAGCAGAGCTTTTCTCATTTAAATATCCTGGCACACCCCCCTTTGCAGTCGGAATCGGATGCTGGCGGGTACCATAAACTCCGCCAGCAATCCGACTGCCTTCCGCATGTAGCGCATGCGCAGTCCCTTTAAAAAGCATTGCATCCGTGTGAATTTCACACGGATGCGATACTCTGAATCCGGTCCCTTAACTCACTCATATCTGTGAATATGGTCCTTAATGTATAGTAATCACACACACATACATTGACCACTCTACTGTCCACAAAATGAAAAGAAGGTGTTGGATCTACAGTATTTGGCTCCATCGGTTCCACTGAATCTGTACTCTTAATGCAGTGTATATACACCAACGGTTTGCCGGTACAATGTGTTTGACACATTGTTTTCTGGCAGTGGAGGACTGACAGCAGTAACTTTATAACTGCTGTAAAGAAGAATGAGGACTTACAGCGATGCAGATGTGAATACTGCAATAATGACAAGTAAGATTTTCTACTCTTACCCTAATTCTTACCTTAACCTCCCATCTCCTTCAGCCTAAATCTAACCATAACCTAATCCTCTATGTCCCGCTGCTTAACCCTAACACTAAGCTTAACCCTCTATCTTCTGCAGCCTAACCTTAACATTGCCACAGCCCACCTCTTTTCTTCCCTCTGTATCAGGGGTGGTGGAGGGGGGAAATTTTGCTATTGGGAATGGGTACTTTGGTGAAATAGGGCTATTCGTTATAAATACCCATTCCCAATTCTAAAAATTATAATGTAAATAATTTCGACAGTGATACAGAGGAAAATAATTTGTCAAATTAGGTCCTTTCAAATGCAGCCAATGTTACACTACAACAAGTCATTTGTGAAGATAAAAAATGTCTTCACATACTAACTGATTGATCAGGTGATAAATATGGGCTCAACTCAGAAATTAATTTGTAGGGGAAGATTTTGCTGCATAAATAAATTGCCTATGGCATTTAACGTGAGCAGAGGTGGCCCATGGCATAGGCGGCCACCTAGGGCCCCGCAGGTCAGGTGCGCCTACACCACACCATCAACTGCCACTGGATTGCACATGTGAAGTAAAGGCCCCGCGCGGGGCCGCAGCAGCCAGCACAATGCCACCGGGTTCATCATCCCAGCGGCACTGTACTGGCTGTCGCGGCCCCCCATGGCAACAGATACACAGTGCCTGGATGCAGTGGTTCCAGGCACTGTGTATGTGACAATACAGTGTCCGGGAAGTAAAGCCCCTGCGTGGTGCCTTTACTTTACGGACACTGCGGCTCTGATTTCTGGCTTTGGTTACAGTGCGGCTCATTTCTATTGTCAATTAATAGATAATAGAGAATAAAGGGTTAAGGGAGAAAGTTCATACAATCGCCAAAAGAGAGTTAAGAGTGAAAGTTCATACAGTCTATTCGTTTCTATTGTCAATTAAGAGAGAATAAAGAATAATGATGGATAAAATTAAAACGAACACTGTTAACTGGCCAACCCTAACCCTAACAGACAATAGAAATGAATAGACTGTATGAACTTTCACCCTTAACTCTCTAACCCTAACCCTGTATGAACTTTCACCCTTAACCCTAACCCTAACTCTAACTGACAATAGAAACGAATAGACTGTATGAACTTTCACCCTTAACTCTCTTTTGGTGATTGTAGGAACTTTCTCTCTCGAGCCGCACTGTAACCAAAGCCGGACATCAGAGCCGCAGTGAGCCCGAAAATGGAGATCCCTCCGCCGTGCTGCTGCGGTCGGGCGGAACCCCGATACTGCAAGTTTGCTGTGGTCCAGGCACTGTGTATCTGTTGCTATGGCAAAACAGCACCATTGGCAGCGAGACGCTGACGTATTCACCATCATTACACGTCAGATGTGTCATTTCCAAGGATTTTTCTGAGGAGAGGGGTGTCGTCTAGGGCCCCGCAAAGCCTAGGGTCGCCCCAGAACATGAGCTATCTTCCTTTCTTTCTTTCTTTCTTTCTATCTTTCTTTATTTCTTTTTAGGTTTGCAATTTAGTCGCGAGAACTTGAAACACATTTTTTCAGCGCAAAATGTTAAAATTTTTGACAAAAAGTTGAAATATTTCCTGAAAGAAAACTCTACACAAAAATGTTGGTTTTCAACATCTCTTTATTTAACCAAGAATAAGTCAGATATAGACCTTGAAGGAGACAAGTTATAAAGTATGTTATAAGGTTGCCATGGACACATGTCAGTTGAATTGTGTGATGATTTTGATTACATCACAATAAATGGACACCTGAAGATGCTGTTAGAATTGAATGTTATCATTTGGCAGTCATCTGCATAGAGTCAGAAAGGAATCCAAATTTGTATGCCTCAGAAAATGCCATCACTATCCAGAAAGTAAAGGAGATAGCGATGATTTTTGACAAAGTTCTCTCTGACATCAAGTTTATAAAATCAAGGATCACTTCCAAGTTTGTCTGCTTCTTTCATTATCAGTACACAGCTTAGTGAGTGTTTTGTTTAATTGGGTGTGATATGTGAGCTTGACATAAGAGTACGACAGTTAAC
Organism: Limnodynastes dumerilii; assembly: GCA_011038615.1. Classification (NCBI taxonomy): domain Eukaryota; kingdom Metazoa; phylum Chordata; class Amphibia; order Anura; family Limnodynastidae; genus Limnodynastes; species Limnodynastes dumerilii. Next base: position 54,161 of record WWET01006292.1, read on the forward strand.
TGATTGGCCCCCTTCTGAAGAAGGGAGCAGTGAGAGAGCAGAAGAGAAAGCATGGACAGATCAGAAGAGAGAGCAAACAGGAACAATGTAAGGAAATAATTTTTAACTAGTTTTAGATATAGTTGTTTTAATGATTTCAGCAATGATACAGATGACATTGTGGTGGTTCATTGGTGAACTAGTTGTAGACACAATGCCAAAACTGGTTTCATCACCTTATAAAGAGCCAGAGGGAAAGAAATTCTAATTGCATAATGTCAAATCATTTTTATTGTTTTTATTCTTTAAGTATAGATTAAATAGATTATTCCCATTATTTATTTTTTGTGTTTAATAAAATGTGAAAGAGTTAAGTGTGAATATTTAATGTTGTTATTGATAATCTAAACATTTTATATCACACAATTAAAAAAAAAATCAGCTAAATATTAATGGGCCTGATTCACACTTAAGAAGGTGCTTAAAATAAGAGAGGAAAGTTACTCCTGGGCTAAACCATGTTGATTGCAGGGGAGTCATAACAGTGTAATAGTAAAGCTGGTCAGTATCTGTGTGCAGTAAGAAATTCAAAGATTTATCTCTGCAAGACTGCATACAAAGAATACAATTTACTTGACTCCCCCCTGCAATCAGCATGGTTTCGCCCAGGAGTGACTTTTCTCTCATTTAAAGCACCGTATTAAGTCTGAATCAGGCCCATTGAGTTTAAAGAAATGTTGGTACACCAAGAATGCTCCTGTGTGCACATATAGAATGATTTTCTTGTTTTGGGGAGGTGCATGATCCTGTGTGTCACATGATCCTGTGTGTCACTGTCTGAGAAAGGTGCAGTTTATCACATGCTTATTGGAGAGAGGGCAACCAGGCTTTTTTATACTGGATATTTGGGGATCAACACTAGCCATCAGCACACTTTAATAAGACTATAAACCCTCACCTACTGAATAAAAGAGGAATACTTATTATAAAGTGAACTATCTGGTTTTTATGTTTATATTATATGTTTTTCTTTAGCCATATGCCTTTTCATTTTCCATATATTTTTGGTTGCTTATTTTACCACTTTTATACAACAGGAAAGGGGTACCACAGTTTTCTTCTTGCAGTGTAACCATAATCAAGGTAACTAGCGCCTCATAGGCTACTGCATCTTTTATTCATGTTTCCCCAATATTGTAGCAGTCTGTTTATTGTTCAGTATTTTTTTCTTTATACCTGTTTCTCAACTGTAATACTGTTTGCAACAGATGAAATATGACTCCCCTGCAATCAACATGGTTTAGCCCAGGAGTAACTAAGTTCAAGCACTTAACTAGGTCTGGATCAGGCCCAATGTGATAAAGTCAGGTTAATAATATTTTATATAAAACATAGTTCATTGGGCAAATTAGCATTTAAAAAACCACATTCTGATTATTTGTTAGTTGTCTGTTGCAGTTTTGTTTATTGTGTACTATTCTACAATACCAATATTAATTTCTTTTAAGGTGCATGATGTAGCAGTTGAGTTATACAGTCACTATTTGCAACACCAGAGAGATTCAAATAGCCTATTGCATGATGTGCCCAAGACTGGAGAAATACCCATCTATGACTGCTTGTGTTAGGGACTGTCCCATCAGATGGAGAATCCTCTGGTTTTTCTCTTATACATTGTTCACAAAAGGGTGTGTTGTCACAAACTGTAACTTTCTAAAATATTCCTCTGGAATCCTATTATAATTCACTGAAATTGTATCTCCAACCAATAGCGACTGATTAAGGGTATAAGCCACTTTAAACACACTCACAATAGCTAATTACTCCCACAGTGTGACATTTAGCTACTGGATGCAGCCCTTCACAGCACTGCTGAATCTAACAATGACTACCTGGCATGGGGCTACATTAAATCCTGACCTGATGTGCCCAGGGTGCATTCTTATTAGCCTATTGGCTGATCAGGCCTTGAGAGCTCTTAAAAACTGCCCTGTAATTTTTTAAGTTGGAAAGAAACATCTGTCAGCAAATCACTGTGTATAAAGAAATTGTTAAGTACAGGTGTTATCTGAATTTAATATTTAATGAGAAACACAGTTTGATAAGGAAGGATATGTAAAAATAATATTGCGTCACCCTTCTGAACAATTTGTAATCCCTTAACCTGCTGTGTGTGTCTTATGCTTCAAACCGGTCACCTTTTAGTTTTGTTCTTCTTGACACCAAAAATGACTCCTAGAAATGTGTATAATATAGATTATGTTCAAGGCGTTTCCATTCTATCCCTTGTGTGTTTTGTGATTGGATTCCTTATGTTAAAGGTGTTTGCAATTCTATCCCTCGTGTATTTTGGGATTGGATTCCGATGAATCCTGTAAATGTCATGTGTATCTGGAGGCTGGTTTCTAAGTACCTTGCAAATGTCAAGTTTCCTCAAATGCAACATTTGATGTACTCAAACTAATTTTTATTTGTTAACCAAAGTCACTGGCTCCCTTAAGATGAGTACACATGTAGGGGGATCAATTTATAAAGTATTTATTTAAAAAACACTGCTAATAACAAGAATGTCCTTGGAAATAGAAGTTAATATAATAAACACAAGCCTGCATTCACTGACATAGATTAAGAAAAAACAAAAACTTTAACAGAATATAAATGACAAAGTTGTGGAGTCTTTATAGGAGACAAACTGCAGTAGCATGTAACAGTTGTTGGTGTGTCTTGGCAGAAGTCGTGGTTATGTCAATTTTGGCATTTCCCGTTATAGGTATTTTTTGGTATAATTCTATTTAAGAGTTTGATTCTGAGTCAGCAGTCTCAGTTTTCCTGAGGGGGTCAAAATTTGTTATGTGCAAGGGCATCCACTGAGGTGAAAGGCATGTCACTTGTCTTTGCTTAAAGCCTACAATTAATATAATTACTTAAACTTTGCTTCGATCATTATTTATTTTAGTACATTTAGAGGAATAATCTAAAAAGGGATATTAAGCATGGAAAGTTTAATAAATCATTTATAGAGTACAGATTTATTATAAAAAAAATTGGTGAAATTTTACAAACTTACATTTATTTTCTCCATTGGGTCAATTTGGTCCCAGATGGAATAATATATTATAGAATCATGTTCTATGCTATGCTGCTCATTATTTGCTTCAGTGCAGAGAAAAGAAAGCAGACTGCTGATTTCAGGTTTTCACTACGTGATCCCGTGTTTGGAAGGCATTTGAAATTGAAATTTGTAGCGCAGTCTATTTGCAAACAGATGCATTTTTCATGACTACTAGAAGCTTATGTCTGTTTTGCTTGACACGTTATAACTCTCCTGTTTACGAGGGATGAATGATTGTGGATATAGTGTTTCTTGTTAATGGAACATGGATATCATGAAGACTGCAATTGCTCATCTGATTGTTTCATAGCCCCTGAACAGCAAAGACCCCAGCTAGTTGATATAATAGTACAATAGGTAACTATTGGTGAAGCTGAGAAAACAACTTTAGAGTAAAAGTTCTGCATCAGCCTTGATGAGATAGTGTGCTTTACAACATACTTTAATATGATAGCATTCATAGGAGCTGTGAGGAGGAGATATCAAATAACTCTGCTGTTGGCCATAACACAAATTTTAACAACATTTTTAAATAAAAAGTTAAATAACTTTTGTTTTTAGACTTTTTTTAATTAAAAAACATGTTTGTGTAATAGTCCCTTATTTTCCTTAACATACTTGCTTTAGTGAACCTTGACTCCCCTCCTAAGAAAACCACATCTCTCCCAGCTCTCTTCATTGCCACACTGCTCCTGTTATTTGTACACCTTTGTTTCTTGCATGCCGTGGCCTGTGTACTGCCTCCTTATTTATGTCCAAGTATTAATTAAAGCGGAACATGTCTAAAACAGAGTTACGCAAAACGGTGGTTGTTGAAGCCCATTTATAGGTTATGATAGATGCATAAAAGGCAGGGTTAATCTACACAGAAATAAAAGAAAACATGCACACTACTATCAACCAATAGCTAAACTGTCCTACCATCTGTATAATAAAATGCAGAAATATTAGTTACACATATTTGCAAAAATATGATAAGTCATTTATCATACTCAGAACAGAGCTCGTCATCTTCTCTCCATCAAGAGATTCCAAACAGGCTCTTCCACTCTTATCTGTTCCTCATTTCTTATGTCTAGGTGCCCTTCTCTATACAATATTATCCTTTACTCCCCAGATGTAGTCCAAAGTTTATTAAATGTTTCCCCACTCATAACATTACTAAGGCTATTCTCCACTCATCATTATCTCTTGTTGTCATTAAAGCTAGCAGACTAAGCTAAAATGATTTTTTTCCCTTTTCATGTTGTTTCAACGGAATGTATGATATCTTATATATACACTAAACAATCATTACTTGCCTTTTGTACAATTATATGTAAAAAAAAAATAGAACAGAACAGAACAGAATATTCCTGTATAGTACTGTCATTGAACATTAGCTACTCTTAAAGTAAAGTCTTAAAAGAAATAAATAGCTAAATGAAAGAACAGCGTTAGATCCTCTGTTATTATAGCACTGTACAAGCCTGGTGCAAGTACTGGAAAATCAGAGGGACAAGCAGCATGCAGTGCCCCTAATTTACTAATCTGGGCTGTTGAAACCTTAGAGAGGGGTGAGGGGAATCCCTGAAGAGTAAGGTTCTCACATGCTGATTCAAAACATTAACCGGGTAGATGGCACTAGGGTTGATCCATCCAGTGGGGTCAGACTCAAAAACGTTATTACTCTTCCTGATACATGTAGGCTGCAGGTAGTGGGGTAACGTGCAAAAAAAAAAAAAAAAAAATAAAAATAAAAGGTTTTAATCATTTTGTCTTTGAAGAAGGGATTACAATAAAAGGTTTTAATCATTTTGTCTTTGCAGAAGGGCTGCCAGGACATGGAATCATTTATAAAACCATGAAGAAATAGGAAAATAAAAACACAAACAAAGTTTAATGTAAAAATACTTTTATGTAGCTTAAAACTCCCCAACAAATACCCCTTGTTTGTCATGGTTTGTCATTGTTTTTAGACATTTTAATCTATTTCAGTATTGGCAGAAAAACCCCCCTTTCAGTGACACGTGCACAGCAAACTTCCCACTTATGAAGTAGACAAGCTTACAGCAGACACGCATGTTGTTCATCATTAGAAAAGCTATGGGTCTTGTTGAAGGATAATATATAATAAACATGTCTTAATACATATTTAATAGTGCAAGGAAAGCAAGACTACAATAAAATACCAAACACATTTTCACCTCAGTGACACTTGTACCCAAACTTCTACTTAATGTGATATGCAAGAAAGTGCTTTAGTAATCTTATGGGAACCATGTTAGAGACCTGCCTTATAGCCTCAGCACAGAAAATGTATTTAGGGACTGGCATTAAGTTTAATTCCATTTAAAACAGTTTACATTGAAATGATCCAAACTCGGGGAAAAACCAGGACACTATACATTCACTATATACAAAAGGAAACTCATATGCAACTCTCATATAGATATTATAGGTAGATGCAAAAGAGAGGCACCATCTCATCTATGTGACAGTAGCTATTGCATATCTAATGAAATGAAATAGATATATGAAGCAGTGACAGGCATTCATATCTAAGCTGATGGTCCTGTCTAGTGAGCATTGTAGAATATACCACATCCTCAAATCCTCTCCCCCTTATCTGTCCTGCTCCATACTGCATGTGAACACTCGTGACAAAGGAACGGATTTTCTTTATTTTCACTGTCAAGCGCTGTGTCAGTCCCTTCATTCAGAGCTGTCATACACAGCAGCCCACAGGATGCAGACATCTGGAAACGAAACACCAGAAATAAGAATTTTGTAGAGTGGATTAAGTCAGAGGATCAGTGTCAACTTAGAAAATATCTTGTAGATTAAGGGAAATAAATCTGTGTGTTTGCCTTCTGATCTATCTAAGATGTTTATTTATTGTTAGGTGTTTTGGCATCAAACACACTGAACCACATCCGCTCATCTAAACCTTTCAGTAATGTCATACTTTTGGTCCGGATCCAGACCTCTGTGGGTTTACTGCATGACAGTCCGTATGAAAGGGGTTGAGTGAACTCGTGCAGAGTTTAGGTGAGTTACGCTACCATAAGTAAACCTTAAGTCACATGTGCACGGATTTCGTCTGTTCTGCGGGGACACGAATCTGGCCCCCAGTTTAAAAAGAAGAAAACATATGGAACTTTACATTTAAACAAAATCATGTCAAATTGCAGGGGAGCTAAATTTAATATACAAACATTTAACCATATTCAAACTTAAGTAATTCAGTGGACATACACAAGTCTCTTACATAAGTACAAGTACAAGTACAAGTAAACTCAACACATGCAGAAGTTGCGTACATTAGAAGTTCCAAGGAAGGGGCCGACCCTTCAGTTCCGCATGCCTTATCCCTGCCATACAGGCAGGGATAAGCATGCTAATGAAGGGCAGGAAGGGGGAGGGGCACGCAGACCCATACGGAGTAGTTAAGGTAAGGTTCTGGACATGTATGTTTTCAGAACCCCACACGAGAGAATTGAGAGAATTGAGCAGAAAGACCCCCGCATGTACAGAAGATGTGCATGGGTCTTGAGTCGATCCATTACTAGTGTTGAGAGGAGATGATTCCTAGCTTAAGCCTACATAACAAGTAAAGATGGTCAGTATTTGTGTGTAATAAGCAAAAGCAAAGTATTTTCCCTGCATGCCAAGAATTAAGTTAATTTCAAATCCCCCTGAAATTTCATATGACTTTGCACATTCATACTTTGAATCCAGCCCATAGGAGTATCTATAATGGGTGCAGGGTGTGCAGTGCACACAGGCCCCTCAGAACAGGGGGCCCTGTGGCATGCATCCTGCACCATTTAGCATCTATTTCTTTCCTCTAAGATCTTCCAGAGGGAAGAAATAGATGCCAAATGAGTCCCCCTTCCCCTGCGGTGGGACTGTCCCCATTCGCTGGCCAAAAGGAGGCAGGGCCTAATGGTGCTGTAAGACCCGCCCTTTTTCTACCAGCAAATCGGGACAGACAGTCCTGTCCCAGGCAGGGCCGGCCCAAGCCCAAATTTTTTGGTAAGCAAACATAGATTTTTGCGTCCCATCCCCATGGATGGTGTAATAAATTAAACACACAAGCTTAAAGCGCATTAAGTGAAATAGAAATAAATCTGGTACATTGCATTGAATTGTACACCATTATAGTAAGAATTGGTACTTGCATAAATATTACATCAACTCCCACGGGAGTGTACGTTTCTGGCGCTCACTCTAATAGTACTGATGGTACTGAAGGATGAAAAACTGAATGATATAATTCCAAATACCCCACAAATTATCTTTAAAAAGGCCCTGAATATAAAACAAAAACTAGTCAGAAGTGCCATAAGAGGCAAACAAAGCAACTCTAAAACTACAGGCACAAATTGGCTAGGGGGAAAAACAGGATTTTTCCACTGTCACAACTGTGCAGCATGTCGTAAAACACATGTAACGGACAAAAGCCATCACCACATTCAAAGCACCTAGCAATGAAAGTAAGAAAATTTACAAGATCAGGGACAAAATCACTTGCAACAGCAAGAATATCTATATGATCACCTGCCTGTGCAATCTAGTCTATATAGGCAGAACATGCAGGGAGCTCAAAGTAAGAATCAGTGAGCACATCCGCAACATCAGTATAGGAAAAGAATCACATAGCCTATCTGATCATTATAGGCTATGCCATAATAAGGACCCCCCAACTCTAAAATTCATAGGTATTGAAAAAGTGAGGAAAAACTGGAGGGGAGGGGGGAGATAACCAGAGAATTCTGAATCAACTAGAAACAAAATGAATCTTTAATCTTGAGACCCTAGCCCCTAAAGGTCTCAACATCGACTTTGAGTTAGCATCCTTTTTATAAAAATACAGTTTCACTGTTGGCAATTCAATATGCAGCCTAATAATTAACACAAGCCCATACAATGAATCAAAAAACTCCCCAAATACTTTGATGCAACTTAATAAACTCCTCCTTCCCCCCTTTCTATTTTGAAGTTAAACCCTGGCACAGGAAGAATACATTCCAATTAATCATCCTAATGTATTGTGCTGTAACGTTTAGCGAACGGCTAAACACAGCCATTTATTCACCATAAGTTTAATGTGCCCACATTCTTTTGAATTTCAACTTAATATCATCAATATAGGGCTTTCCATTAGGGTCCAAATAAAGTGAACTATGGAGAATGACTGCACCTTAAAATAAAAACAAAAATCACATTTTATTGAAGGACCAATGGAATTGAAGGGAAGGCTTTATTAACCCCACACCTAGGTAATGTGTCATAACCCGGAGGAAGTCGGACACTCCGACGAAACGAGTTCGTTGCACACCATAATAGCAATAGAGAATAATCGAAAATACAACAATCGAAATAGAAATACAATCGAAATGTGCATGTTTCGTAACCTATTACATTCGAAATAGGGAACGTTCGAAATAGCGAAAATTCGAAATTGCGAACTTTCGAAATAGCGAAAATTCGCAATTTAGTGGTCGAAATACAGATTTTCGAAATTGGCATTTTCTAACCGGGGACTGACTACCGTTTTTACTGCACTGGAAATAAAGAAAGTATTACACTATATCTCTTCTCTCTACCGTTGCATTTATTCCCCCATCTGCCATCAGGGAGCAACCCCCAGAGGCGAGGTTCAGAGGACTGCACGCCAAAAAGATGGGAGGAGCCTTAGCAACGGCGCATAAACAAAGACACCACTGAAAGAGGAACACGCTGCAGGCAAGCAGACAGAGCCACGTTACCGCACCGGAAAGAAAAAGCATCTTCTCCAACAGAAGAGAACTGCAGATAACTACAAACTGTAAGCTGGACATTCTCCAGATCCATTTATACTGACTTCATTATTGAATGGTTATGGTCAGAACTTTTTGAAACAAGTCAGCGATACTGTTAACCCTTACACTACCATCAGTACTATTAGAGTGAGCTCCAGAAACGTACACTCCCGTGGGAGTTGATTTAATGTTACCGCAATTGAAGCAACTGGATACCTTCTTTGTTTCAGGCAGCCCTCAAACACACTACCCTACTAAAAAAGGGAAGCACGCCTGTGGAGATTCTTTATATATGTATCTTTTTAAAGTACCTGTATAAATAAGTTGTATACTTGCATAAATATAATTGCTATAATATCTGTTCAGAGTGATGCACTCTTTTTCTATAATCTATATTATCATTGTCCGGGATATCACTGTTACACTGAGAGTATGAAAAAGTGACAAGTGTCAGCTCTCTCTTTCAGGAACAGTAAACTACAGTTGTAGAATGTTTTCCCTGCTTTTACTGTGGAGCAGTGAATGAACAGAAGTCCTCTACTATCATCTGCTGGTCAATAGAAAGCTTGCAGCAATAACATTTTAAAAATGTTCAGTATTAAAAAGGTGCATAGATCTGACAGGAACAAAATAATATAATAATATATTATATTCTACAGCTTCTGAAATTCAATTTCATTGAAATCTTATTGAAATCTTATTTCTACTAGTAGATGATAGATACAGCCCCTACTCCTCCTGATAGCCCTAGCTTCAGGTAATGCATATTATACACAATTATTTTGAACCAAGAAAATAAATAGATATACCCCCATCCAGATTGTATTTGGCACAACAGATTTATCGGATTGCTGATGACTAATATGGGCATAGATTTATGAACAGGATGCTCACTGTGTTGAAAAGATACAAGATTAAACGATACTTTGCGGTCACAGTAAGACATGATGTAAGTGGACAAGAGGTACAGGTCACTCTATAAATACAATAAGGCCTGGCACTCTTGCAATTACCCAGCAACAAACCATAACATTCTATCTTTAAAATAAAAGTCAGAGGGCCCGATTCAATTAGGGTAAAATCATTCGCCGGCGTATTTTTAACGCTATTTTTAGCAAAATTACGGCCGATATTATTTTTTCCTATTCAATGATTTTTTAGCGTTAAAAATACGCCGGTTTTTTAACGCTATTGTTAATTAAAGATTCGCCCCTATGAGAGGTGCGGATTTTTAACGCTGCCCTGTTTTGTGCCCCGACAGAGCATGCTGATTCTTGTAGAACTACAAGCCTCAGCATGCCCATGAATGCCAGGGCATGCGGCAGCATGCCCTGCCAGCCAAGGGCCGCTGCACAGGTGCCTTGGTAAAAAAAAAAACTTTTTGGGAGAACGATATTTCAGACACTGGCCAATAACCTGTCATTAGCGTCGGGCATTTTCTGCTAGCAGGAAGTGATTTGCGACGTTTAAAAAAGATTTATTTTTTTCCCCGTTAAATTTCCCCTTCGCTGCCTGCTCTTTTTGCGCAGCGTTAAAAAAAAATTGAATATGCAAATTTTTATCGATCAATTGCCGGCGAAGGCGTTGTATTTTTTCAGACGTAATATTTTTGAAAATACCACCGGCAATTGAATCTGGCCCAGAGATTCAGTTACAAAAATCTGCAGATATATGATTAGCCACCAGTCACTTACAAGGCTTCTTTGTTTGGTAGTCCTAACTCTAAAACTATCAGGGTCCCAACTTTGGGTTATATATCATGTATTTTTAAACTGAGAGCTCACAATCAGCAGAGGTCCCTAAGTCTCCAAAACAGCCACTCTGAAACAGCACCCATATCAGATGCTATCCCGGCAACAAACAGCCACTCTGAAACAGCATCCGTATCAGCTGCTATCCCGGACACACTTTAAAACAAACATCCAAAATTGAGGTTGCTCAAATCAATTTATAAGGTAATATAATGCAGGTGCTGCAAGGTAAGAGGAGTTTACACAAATACAAAAAAGCCTGGCACTCTTGCAATTACCCGTTAGCAAATCATAACATTCTATCTTTAAAATAAAAGTCAGATAATATATATAAGAATATATAAGAATATATATCTTACCCACCCAGTCTGTTATTCCCCAGTATTGTTATAAAGATTGTAACATTGTAAAGTGCTACGTAATATGTGGGCGCTATATAAAAATCTGTTAATAAATAAATAAATAAGCCATTCTGCTCCTCACTGTTACAAACATGCGCAGTAGCGTCTACACGTTGGGAAGCTATTGCGCATGCCCAACAGTGAGGAGCAGAATAAACTTTAAAAAATTAAATAAACACAAAAAAAACCCTCTACACTCACCCCTTTGTGTTCCCTTTAATGTACCTTTAGCGGTGGCAGGAAGCTCCCTGTATCAGGACCCGCCTCTGCCCTCTCCATCTGCCTGTATTCAGGAAGTTCCTGCCACATACAAGATAGCAGCTACAGGTCCATAGGAAGGAATACAGAGGTAAGGTACAGAATGTGGAGATGGCAGCAGGGGGTCCCTTTTCTGCTACCTACCAACAGGGACACGCTGTTGCTAGGTAGCAGAGGAGGGACCCACCACTGCCAACTTAGAAATACTGAGAGGCTGGAGAAACATTATTGGGGATGCTGGGGGAGCTGGAACACATGATGGGGGATACTGGGGAGCTGGAGACACATTATGGGGATGAAGGGGGGCTGGAGACACATTATGGGGATG